>APFE030812010.1:142513-182724 GCA_000404065.3 Pinus taeda
CGCGGTCTCCCCACTCTGGTGCGCAATGTATCAGGTAGGAGGAAATCACAACACGAACAATTGTCATCTATTAACAAAATACAACTAGACCCCCAAGCAGCTCTTTTGCAACTTTTGTAGATCATTGGGTCATGAGGAAATGGATTGTTGTAGTTATCAAATGTTGATGGACTAGGCACCTGCCTACAAAATGAAAACTAAGGGGCGAGGTTAGGATCTAGCCGTAGCGATTGGGCACAGTCGGTTCCTAGGATGGGGTCGAGGACAAGGCGGAATGGGACTAGGAAGGGGTCGCGGGCAGCTAATCTATTACAACTGCGGAGGACCGGGACATTATGCGTGAGATTGCACCAATCCAACCCAAATATCATGTCCGTATTATGAGCAATTAGATCACAAGCTACTAGATTGTCCCATGCTGATAGCACAGATTCACGAAAAAAAGGCAGTGCCTCCTATAATAATGCAAAACATGCAGATGATGAGATCCGAACCCTGCGACTACGAACCCACGGTCAATAGGGTATTGCAACACGGCATAGCTACAGGAAAGGTCGATGGGAAGACTAATATGGAAGATAGGGAAAGCTTCACAGACGTCTCTACTCAAGGTAGTAGGGATCTGCCTGAGCCAACTTGGGATCCCTCGATGATGACTACCTTCTTAGAGACATGCCTAAAACTATTTCGCGACAACTGGGCATTCAGAGGGTTACAGGAAGTGATTAATAGATGTGCAGGGTGGGGTGAACCTCGTGCAGTCCGAAAAATAGGAAGACATGCATTACAAACGGGTCAAGAAATGTGGCTAACGGTGCAAATTGGCGACTACGAGATGGATCAGGTCATTCTGGACCTGGGTTCTGTTGCAAGCGTATTGCCTAAACAGACTTGGGAGCGCATGGGTAAGCCTACACTACAATGGTCTCCTATCCAATTGCGGCTGGCCAACCAACAAAAGATCTTGCCCATGGGAAGACTGCAAGGGGTTACAGTAGACATTGATGGCGTAAGTAGCCAGACGGATTTTGAAGTTATTGAAATCATGGACGAACATAGTCTGTATCCTGCATTGCTAGGGATAGACTGGGCCATTGATATGAATGGGGTTATTCACCTCAAATAGAGGAAGATGATATTCGAGAAGAAGTCGCTCTGGGTCGTTTTTCCACTGGACCCAATACACGAACCGCACTACACAGAACCGACGCGTAGCAAAGAGAGGGGTGATGTATTAGATAGTATCTACAAACTTGTTGCAACAGAGGAGCGGAGATTCTCACGGGGTTATGCCAGTGATTCAGATGAGGAGGATGAACGATGGTGCAATAGGGTGAACGAGGCAACCACATTGCATTTTAATATGATGAATAAATCCCTGTATTGCATTAAAGTTCAGGACCGCGATCTACCAACACTTGACGGCCTAACAGTACTAGAGGACTTCCTAGATAAGTTTGAAAGAACAGTACCAAAGTACCAACGGTTCGATGCACTAAAATGGGAATTGTGCGCAACACTGGCATGATGGTGGGATACCCATGTAGGAACCCTCGAAGATTGGTGAAGTTGCAGGCGCATGATGCAGATAAGATTTGGGAAGCTCGAGCTATGAATAACGGTGAAATACAATGGATGAGTTGATCCACACATGCACCTGACCAATTGGACCCGAGCTTATGGCGCGGAGCCTCAACTAGAATGGGTGCACTTATTTTATCATACCCTGGATGTCATTCCAAGAAACTGGTATGCGAAAACAAAGCTCCAGCATGGCACTGGCGAATGGGATATCCTGCACGAAGGGTTTTTGTCGACATTTCTCTTTGAAGACCAATGGGTGGATACTATGGAAAATGCATTACAGTTAGTAAAGGTTGCCATATTCAAAACACCACCAGAACCAGAAGAAGTCGTGCCATCATATTGGTCGCGACAGTTGAACCAGGCCTTAGCATGTTACAATATACAAGCAAAAGATGATGAGGATGACCCGCGTAACATCAATATACCAGAATCCGAAGGGAATCGTGAGGTGTGCGGCCCTACGATAGAAGATCTAGACATCATGGCACCATTGAAAACAAGGCAAGTAAATATTGGAATAGAGGAAGATTTGAAGTATGCCACGCTTAGGGACTACTGGGATGACGCCATAGTGGAAAAAGTCGTTGAACTACTCTGCAAATACCACAATTTATTTCCTACAAAAATGATGGAGTCAGAAGGGATTCTAGGAGACCTAGGGATGATGAAGATAACTTTGAAGCCAGTGAAGCAGTGACCCTATCGATTGAATCCAAAATATAAAGAAAAAGTCCGTGAGGAATTGGATAAGATGTTGGCACCAGGAAGTATCGAATCAGTTGAGAAGTCCAATTGGTTAAGCCTTATGGTCGTACAGGAGAAGAAACAGAAGGGGGAGATCCACATATGTGTGGATTTGTGAAAGCTCAATGATGCTTGTGTTAACGATCCATTCCCAACACCCTTTACAGATGAGGTACTAGAAAATGTGGGCAGGCAGGAAGCATACTCCTTCACAGATGGGTTCTCTGGGTACCATCAAATCAAGATCGCGTCCAAAGATCAGAGAAAGACAATGTTAACTACCGAATGGGGTTGTTTTTAGTATACAGTAATGCCCTTTGGACAGAAGAATGCGCCCGCGATATTTTCCCGTATTTTGGTAGCCACATTCAAGGAGTTTATCCACAAGTTCTTAGAAGTCTACCTGGATGACTGGACCATCTTTGGCCTAGTCAAGAAGCATGTTGTGAGCTTACGATTAATGTTGGATACCTGCAGACGACACCAGATTGCGCTCAATTTAAAGAAGTGTACTTTTCTCGTCCCTTTCGGGAACTTGCCAGGCCATGTGGTTTGTAAGAAAGAACTGATGGTGGATCTAGCAAAAATCGTTGTCATATTGAATCTGCAAGCGCCGCACAGTGTAAAGCAGCTATGCGCTATGCTAGGACACACGGGCTACTATCAAAAGTTCATCAAAAGCTACACCCAGATTACGACTCCGATGGAGCAATTGCTGAAAAAGGATGCTACTTATTGCTGGAATGAGGAATGCAACAAAAGCCTAGAGACGCTTAAGGATAAAATGGCTTCCACTCCTATATTGGTCTTTCTGAAATGGGATGTCGAGTTTCATGTGCATGTGGACACGTCTTATATCACACTGGGAGTGGTACTCACTCAACCAGGAGCAGAGGGACTGGACCATCCGATTGCATTCGCAAGTCATAGTTTGTCCAAGGTAGAGAATAATTACTCCACTACTGAGCGAGAGGGATTAGCGATGGTATACACGCTCCAGAAGTTTCGTCACTATCTACTTGGAGAACATTTTAATATGTACACGGATCACTCTGTGCTCAAGTACCTAGTGAATAAGCATGTGTTGGGGGGCACATTTGTCGATGGTTGTTGTTGTTTCAAGAATATGATTTAGAGGTTGTTGTAAAGCCAGGATGTTTGAAAGCAGGTCCGGATCATCTGTCCCAAATTGATACCGGTGAAGAACCAACAAATCTAGAAGAAGGACTTTTGGAATTTCAATTATATGTTGTGCGTATTGCAGATGGACACTTTAAAGATATAATCCACTTTTTAACTATGGGCACTGCACCACAGGGGTATTATTTCCAACAAAAGAAGGAATTGGTGATACGCACAGTATATTTTACCGTAATTGGAGGCCACCTCTACAAGATGGGCAACCATGAAATATTGCGCAGATACCTACCCGAATTCAAGCGCGAACAGATCTTGGCCGAAGCACATGGAGGGGTTGCTGGCAGACATTATGCGAGCCACACCACAACCCAGAATATTCTTCGCAATAGATTATGGTGGCCCACTCTACACTAAGATTCGAAGGCATACTATTAGGCCTGCAATATATGTCAATGGACGGGCAAGCCGTCGCGAAGGGACGAAATGCCACTTCAGCCATAGATGACGTTGTAGCCGTTTGAGAAATGGGCGATTGACTTTGTCGGGCCTATCAAACCACGAGGAAAGACAGGCGTGCGCTATATCATCACTGCAACTAAATATTTGACCAATGGGCTGAGGCACAACCATTTAAAGATTGCACGACGGTAACAGCGACAAAATTCTTATTTGAGAACGTATTGACTATATTCGACTGCCCCAAAATTCTCATGAGCGATTTTGAATGAAACAATCAGTGCACTCATTGAGGAATTACATATCTATCACCAACAGAGTACGCCCTACCATCTGCAAGCGAATGGGACCGTTGAGGCCTTCAACAAAATTTTGAAAACTGCATTGACGAAAGTTTGCAATGTGCAATGAAATGACTAGGATTTGTGAATTCCTACTATGCTATGGGCATACAGAACCACATGCAAGAAGCTGACAGGCCAAACACCATTTTGGTTAGTTTATGGCCAGGAGGTCGTTATTCCTATGGAATATATTGTGCCTAGCCTATGGATTGCGGCAATCACAGGTATGGCAAACCGTGGGGCATTAGAAGCGAGGCTCGCACAGCTAGAAGAATTGGAGGAGGAATAATTTCTTGCTCGATTCCATTAGCAAGTACAGAAATAGCATGAGAAAGCATGGCATGATCGCCATATCAAGGTGCACACCTTCAAGGAGAATGATCTAGTCTTGTATACAGTAAGTTCAAAAAATTCCCAGGAAAACTCTGCATGCACTGGTTGGGACCCTATGTTGTCAAAGAAGTTACCGATGGAGGCACGGTTCAGCTGGCTAAACTCAATGGAGACCCATTTCTAGGAAAAGTGAATGGCAGTCGCCTAAAGCTCTACACAGGCAGGCTGAAAGCCTGACTAGCCAAGAAGAAGATAGTCTCACCACTCCAACCAGTTGAAAGAGAGCGCGGGATGATAAAGCAGCCTGGGGGACAAATGCGTGAGTACCATGGTGCATGAGCATTTGAGAAAACACAAGGGTCACAATGGCATGAGGAGGCTCACGCGGATGCACCGATCACAATGATGACTGTTGATATCACTATTCATGACAAGATGTCGGCAACATGGCAAAACGGAGTGGGAAACGAGACATTAATAGATATAGTACAAGCCAGATATGGAACAAATGGCCACCGATTCCACACGAGACAGTTACACGTGCGGAAACGAGCGACAATCACTGCATTTGAATTTCGCATGGCTTATAAATTACCAAGGGAAGTCCACTCAGTGGCCTACAGTTCGAAAACACCGATGGAGCTGTTCATTATCCATGCACAAGGCATGCACTCGAAAGTAGAAATCTAGCTGATGGCGAGGCAGGACTCTCTAAGGAGTAGGGGGGTTACACCTGCAGCATCACCAATAGGAGATGTACTGGAAAAGAGGGAACATGGAGCCGAATTGGTCTGGAGGTCGTTGCCTTGCCCAGGGGCAAGCCGATGCACTACAACAGAACAACGAAAGGCTGGACAAATGGGGACCATGGGTAGATATGCACTTAAGAAGTCGTCTTTGTTGTCCCTCGAAGTTTGGGATCTTGCAGACAGTAGCTAGGGTCTTGCAAAATTGCAACATAGGTTGCAACAGACAATGTGAAGCGAGGATACAAAGGTTGCAAATGGTTGTGCTGGTACCGGATGGTCCCATAGGCAGCTCCCCCGCTTGCGCTAAAATCCTCAGAGGGGGTGTTCTTTGTTAACCGTGTAGAGGAGAATGAGCATCATCGATTGTGAGATGTGGTAGAAACACTGAAGCAGGAGACGGATGAAGTGTTGCAGGAGACAAGGAAGGAGTACCAGGATGATGACCATCACTCATAGGGAGGCAAACCGCAAAGCCAAGGCAGAGCATCTAGTTGCACTGACGAGTGACTCGGGACGAGTCACCATGATTATGTTGGGGGACTGTTGGGTAGAGGAGGTCCCGCGTAAGGGTTTTGGGGTAGAAATTCCAAGAAGTAAGATTTAGATATTGTAAAAATTATGCAATATGTGGAGCGCGAAGTATAATAGATTGAGTCGAAGAGTAGTTTACCCGAAAATAATAAAAACAAATGTAAATAGAGTCGGCTCGTGCAAGGATCACGGGCTACGAAAGGGTATAAATAGAGAGCGACTCTATGAGGGAAAGGCAATTCTTTTGGAAAATAATATGTAACAGGTTCTTAAAGAAGATAGTTTGAAAGCGTCTGTAAGTCCAAGCCAAGGGTTAGGTAGTAGGTAGAGGCTCTGCAGCTGTGTGTGCAGAGGCCTGGAAAGTCTGTAGTTGTGTGCATGGACCCCTACAGCTGAGTGCACAAGGCAGATCTGGATGTATTGGTGAAGAACAATAATAAAGATAAGTTTGCTTCTATAATTTTGTATTATCGCACATCTGTCTTTATGATTTACCTTTCTATATCTGGTTAATGCAAATGTGATGAATGTATGCGAATCTGGGTTCATTTTGTGTGCAAATAAATTATGTTGGTTAAATGTTTGATTAAAGACCCTGTTGAATAGTTCTAAATCATAACTACTTCCTTCAAGTAGAATAGCACATGAATAAGAAAATTATAATCACCCTGGATCAGTGTGAAGGCCAAGCAGCACGGAGTTATGGACCAGTGTGTGAACCCTCCAGTACACATCTAGACATCCCTAGGGTGTGGAAACCTGGTTCCAACAGCCTCCCCTGCTACCTCAAGTGAGACCCCAGTCCACGCTCTGCGGGCTGTTGCCAAAAGGGCTGGTAGCTGCGGGATTTGTTTGGTTAAATAACTCTTCCGAACCTAGGTCAGGCCCAAACAAGCCAATAGAGAGAACACTAGTTTAGGCCTTCCAATGCCTCCCAAGTATTTTTCAGTAAGGTCTTAACATCAAATCCCAAATCCAACATAGTATCTTTCATATGATACCCATCAATCTGAGCATCAATTCATAACTCTATTTTCGTTCTCCTCTTGTTGTTCCTAACTCTTCTACCATGTCACTCTATAAAGTTTGTAGAAATAGGGCACTCTAATAACTCTTCATTCCTAAAAAATCCCTTCAGCTTCTTCCACAACTGTTGAGAAATCTAGTCATCACTCAAAATTTCAAGAAATAGTTAGAACCACATAATAACATGTTGGGCAAACTCTATAGAAAATTAAGGGCTACCTGATGATCTCCTTTCAGGAACTAAATTATGATATCTCTATGACCCTGCAATCCTAGGAAAGAGAGAGGAAGCACCAATCTCCTTAAAAATATCCACAACCTCATTATAATACCTCTTATTCTGAAAAAATTTCATATTGAGTTGGTGATGACTCTGCTTTTCCGATAAGGGGTTGTTAAGAGCTTACTTTGTCAAAACCATTCCTCATCCCACCTTGGGTAACAATATTGATATTCAGATGCTAAACTAAATTCAAACTTCATAACTCAAAATTGATTAAATCATCTCCCCTTTGGCGATTACACTCCTCCCAGCGAGTGTTCAACTCTAGACGGTCTTCTGTAGTATGGATATTGACCTGAAAATTGAACATCAAGGCCTCCTAGGTAATGGACAATCTCAAGCTATGTGGCCCTCTTGATCATAGTTATAACATCTAACTAGACCTCTTCTTCCACCCTATCCACCTCTATATCCTTCACACTCTCTTCCACTAGATGACTCATTTACTCAAAATTAGTATGATCCAATTGATCAACTAGAGCATCCAAGGCTTTTCACTGGTCAGTATGATGTGTAGAAGACCCATTGTGTTATCACAATTTTAGTTATTAATTTTTAAAAGCGTTGACAGTTTAGTGTCAGCGTCGATTTGTAAATAAAACAGTGTTAAAACGCTGACAACGGGAGTGTCAGCACCGATTTGTAATAAATAGGAGAATGTCGATAATGGGGTTATCAGCGTTTATTAGCTCCAGAAAAAAAAAAAGATTAATAGGAATACGCTGACAATGAGAGTGTCAGTGTTATTAGGCATTAGCTAATAGCAGGGATATGAACGCCAAAAATCAATTTCAATTTCAATTTTTGAAATGTGCTAACACATTCCACATCAAAAATAAAATAATCATTATTGAAATAAAATAAAAAAAGGAAATTGTGCTGAAAACGGGAGTATCAACGCATTTCTGTAAAAATGGCCAATTAAAACTCTATTTTTCCAGTACAACATAGTAATTTGATGCATGATTTCCAAAAAAATGAGAACTAATTTTTCAAAACTGAAATACCTTTTTTGTCTACAACAAACCCATTTAGAAAAACCTCTCTTGGTTTTCTAATATCTATAAGATTTTTGGATTTTCGAAGGGATCATTGGACCTATTTTTCAAGATTTTATGAGGAAAAATCTCATGGACATTTGTTGACTTGGATTCCACCTCACCAAATTTGACTTGTTTATCCTTATCTCGATCCATGACTCCAACAACATCATGTCTTTAGATACATATAGGATTGCAAAGTTTTATATGCATGTATTTGAGATGTATGTTGTGATTTTTAGACTTTGTAATTAAAGCTTTGCTAGAAATTGGTTTTCAGTTAGTTTGTATTTTCTATATAAGCAAAGATTGTAGAAGAAGAAAGGGTTGGATTTTATTTGAGATATATCATCCCTTGTGTATTATTAAGCATATTTTAATGAAAATTGTCTTCATGAGTAGTTTACATAAATTCTCGTGTTATTATTCCTTGTTGGTTTTTTCTTCATTTTATATTTCCTCATGTTTGAAATAATGAGTGTTTGAAATTGGAATTCATATGTTTATGCTCCTTTTTATTTATTCTATGGCATTCAATAAATGTTGTTCACTTAACTATTGCACTAATATTCTTCATTTTTCTTCCAACTTCCTTAAAGTGTCAAAGGAATTATCACTACCTTACTTATATGTTTTGCTCATTAAAGTTGTAACTATATAAAGCCTAATTGGGTTAGACTCCATGCCCAATGATAGTATTCTTACAAATCCCAACCAAATTCAATCATTCTTAGTTAAATATTGCCACAAGACTTAATTGCAAACCTGCTACTACAATTACCTTGAGTAGTTGAGTTTAGGGAGAGATCTATCTCCAGGTTGAAGGGCCAGATTTCAACCTCAAACATATTTGAGGTTACCTTAGAGTTCTTCCCACAGCCAGGTTTTTCTCTAAGTGTTAACATACTAAAATTGCAAAACATGGAGTTAGGTACATTTGAATACTTTTGTAGGACATGACACGATCAAAGGAGAGGGACCATAAGGGTGAGACATTTCATAATACTCATTTGAGGACATACCTTGTTGATTTGGAAATGCATGATACTAAGTATGTCACTGAAAAGGAACATTCTTCAACACTTTCACAACTCCTCCTAAATGTCTTGTATGATGAGGAGGGGATCCTAGTGGTACATTAGAGGGTCCCCCACCTCGCAACCATAGGCATTATGTAGCATGATGACCCTCTATGTGATAACATATCCACCAAACTTACGGTCCACTAGGTTTGTTAGTATTCATTTCCTTGAACATTTTAGTTAAATCAACAATTTGATGTTGTAGAACAAGTATACCAGGATCACCAGAAACAAAACCTGCTCTAAAGTTGCTAGGATATCTTTTCATCGCTTCAATATTCATATCTTTTTGCAATGCATCTTGTATAGTATCAATTTTCTATTGTGCTAGAGGGATCTTGGTCAATGGAAACAATGTTTTGATAAGCATTTCCTTCATGGTCCAGATGAATCAAATAAGTCAACTTCCCAACAACATCCTTGAACCTCTACATACATTCCCATGCAATCTCTCCTTCTCGCTACTTAATATCCCATTATAACTCATCCGAGCCCTGCTTCTCAAACTGAGGTAGTTTGAATTTCTTAATGAATCCTTCTCTAACCGTATCCAGAGTTGATTTTTAAACTATCGCTAACCATTTAAAAACTACCGAAGGGCTCTATGTCTCAATGTGGTCTGGAATTAATTCACTTTATATTCTTCTAGACTCTATCTATATCTCCATATAGCTTCACACAAATACTAGTGTTGCTCTGTGTCCTCATCTCCTTAGCCTTAAAACTCATGATACTGAGTAAATGATAAACCTACATTCCGAACCATTGGAGTATGACTAAGAGGAACTAAAATAAATCCTCTCAAACCAGGTTGGGAAATATTACTCAAACCCTATTAGCTACTAGTAAAAGAACTACTGATCACATCTACCATGCAGAACTTCAAATTTTTAACGAATTTAGGAAGAATTCTTACCAAATTAGAATAAAGTACTAGGGGAAAGGATGGAGGAGGACTAGCCAAATTGCTACTTTGAGGAACATTGATTTTGGGGAAGATATCATCTTCATAAAACATCCTTGTCATGTATGTTAGCACCTAAATCTGCCTTAGGCTAAAGGAAGGCAAAATTCAGGGTAACCACAAACCACTCTCAGTCTGGTAGCTAGCCCTACCAGAACAGGAGAGGACTCTCTCTGAGTCACACTCAGTGAATAGATAAACGAAACAGTCTGAGATGACTTACAGTGAAATATTGCTCTTAGGCTAGTAAGTGAATATGGATACAAGAAGTGATTTTTTATGAATGACTGAGTTTCTGGGATGGTATGGGACCAACGAACAACAATGAATAGATAATTTAATACAAAGGCACAGATTACTTTGTGAGGAAAGACAGGCGGAAAGTCTAGCAATTTAGTTTGAAATAGCGAGGAATGGAGAGATTGCTTAGGAGAGTGAAAAGGGCATAAGTACATGAATCCTTTTCAACGGAAGAAAGAACACTGAACATGAAATTTTCCCATAGGCAGAGCAATAAAAATGAATTCTACCTTATCTAACTTAGAAAATTTCACTGAAATGAATATGAACTGAACTGTGAAACATAACGAAATACATATGAAAAATAAGAGACACATTTGCTACACTCACAACCACATGAATCTCATGAAATAGAGCTGCTGCCTTTCATTAATTCTCTGTCAAAATATACAAAGAAGAAATAGAGTTTCTTTCCCAGAGTCTCCCAGAAATTACAAGCCAACCAACCCTTTGCAAATAGTTTGCATACAATATATAGAATGTGCCATGATGAGATAGAATGACCAAGGGGTTGGGGATTTTCTCGAATCATTACAAAATGGAGATGGAAAGCCAACCATTAGCTACAGGTGCAGCGTTACAAACATGACAAATGGCTTGGGTGATTGTTTGCCTTCCTTTGCCACTTGGATAGAAGCCAATCTGGAGTGAAAATGCTTTAAACTTTGCCTTATGTGCCTAAAAAGTGAATTGTAGATGATAAGGCCCACTTGGAGAAAGTCGCAAATCAAAATTTCGTGAAACGAAGGTGAATTTGGCCTTTTTCCCTATATGCGCCACGCCAAATTCTATATGCGTTGCGCCACTTTGGAGGTTGTTTTGAGGCACCTGCATGAGTCAAAAATGTGCCCAAGTGTTCTTGTTGGAAATCCTGGCCTATCTACTTTCCAACCCAAGTGGAATTTCTGAATTTGGTGCTCATTTGCCCCTCCAAATCTTCATTCTCCTAAGACTGCTTCCTGTGTGTCAAAATAGGGGCAAAGAGGTCATTTTTTGGGTGTTTTTGACCTCCTGGAGACTCAAATCATGCCAAAATTTCTTGTCCAAGTACCAACAGTTGTGATTTTTCATGCTGAATCCAAAAATGCAAGCCATTTGTCATTTGGAGCTACCAATCCTAAGCGTCGCGCCAGTGGCGCGGGGCACAGGGAGAAAAAAATTGTGTTGTGACCAAAAAATTACCATGTGACCAAAATTGCCCCAAATTTCTTGAAATTTGGGCTGCAGGTTCTCTAAGAGGCACTATGCTGGGCCACAAAGGCTTCAGCCAAGATTCAAAGCCGATCTTTCTCTTTTTGCCTCTTTTTCCTCTTTGTTGCTTTGCTCAATTTTGGCTTCAAGCTCCTTATCCGAGCCTTTGCACTCATGTTCCATGCTCTGTAATGATAAACCATCCGCCTCAGTATGGTTTTGTCTCTGTCGGCCTTCTCCAATAGTCTCTCAAGGTGGATGTTGACACACTCAAGCCAAGACTCACGGTCATTGTTGATCTCTTTCTCCAAGGTAGTGAGCTCGATCCTCCTTTGTTGGGCAGCTTGTCGATTCTCATGGATGTTTTGCAGCTCCATGATCTCATGCTAGTCCTCAAGCTGCTTGTTCCTCTGCTCCAAATACCTGATGATCCATTTGGCCCTCTCCACATTGAGTGACAAGTCTTGGATCTTTGTGTTCTGCTCCTGGATGGTCATCCTAAGTCTGGCACTCTCCACATCTGCATCATCATCCTGAATGAGGATGAAGTCAGCCTCCTGTTCACCTGATGGGCCCTCATCATGCATGGGTTTCTTGCCCTTGTCCTGTACCTGTGTAGTCGATGCCGGAAGCGAGGCCCCTTCCACCCCAGGTGGAGATAACACTCGCTTTGCTGCTGCAAACAAGTGCCTACTGCCTCTCTGATATGTCACGAATATTGGCATTGTCGTGGTCTCATGGTGCTCATACTGATGAGAAGGACCACCTATCTCATGCTCTACCTCTGATAGTAGCTGTGAAGTGCTAAAGAGGTCACGGGAGATGAAGTCCTCCCAAGAAATGCCCTGCAATCCCCACTGATGATCCACCAAAATCTGGATAAGAGCAAAGTGATAAACGTTGTTAAGTTGTTGCTGAGGGGTCTTATGCTACATGAAGGTGTTCATCCTCTCTCTGTTCCTGCATATGAAAAATGGGAGGTTCATCATCCGCACCCTAGTAAAGTGTATGAGAAACTTGATGTGATAGGCATATAGTCGAGAGAACCTCCCCTCACAGTTGAAATATTTCATGATCAATTTCATGAGTGGAGCATACTCATCTTTCAAATATCTGAATGGAAAGACTCTTGTGAGCTTCCTCAAGAATCTAGCCTTAATGTAAGGCTCATAGTGTTGCCTATCCACCTTCTTTTTCTTATGCCATTGTTCTCCAACATTTGGTATGCTTGTTGCCACTGAGATAGTTTCGGGTGTCAATGTGAAGGTGACCCCGGCCAAGATAGACTGACCTCCATGTAGGTGAAGCACAAAAAGACGGGCCAACTCATGATGAACTCTAATATTAGCCACCCTTTGACAAAATTCAAAACATGCTAGGTGTTGGAAACATGACATGGCAAGAGGGAATGCTTGTAATTCAGTGAAGGTAGTGGGCTCATCCCTAACATGTTTGCCACTCTTGTGATGTCTCCTGGGAGCTTGCTCTTCTGAGGATGAATCACTTTGTGTCTCCATCTCATACTCTGATGAATGCTGTGATGCCATGACTGCTATGTGTACTATACATAGGCTACCTTTTGATGATGGTGTGAAGCTGGGTGCCTTTGTGATATCTGTCACCAAGGGGAACAATGAAACAAAATGGAGTATTAGGAGGGGAGTAATGTGATAGGAATAGGTGTTATGGGGAGAAGTTTGTTTAGGGATATGTAGGGGGTTTAGGTATTTGATAGGGTAGGGTTTTGGGGTGTTATGTTGACAAATAAGAGGAGGGGAAAGGGAATAGGGTTTGGTAGTATTTTAGGGTAGGGATAATAGGAAAAATGAGAAAGGGAGGATAGGGAAAAATGGTAGGTGAGGGAAAAATGGTGGGTGAAAATGGAACCTTGGCCTCAATACCTCAATTATGCAACCCTAGCCATCACGGTTTTGATGTTTTGTGAGTGGTTGGTCTTATGAGTTTTGTGGCAATTGAACATAGCCAAGAACATGGAAAATTTTAGGGGCTAATATTCGCCCAGTGGGCTAATTTTCCATTATCTTTCCACAAAAAGATTCTCCAATTTCCATTTTTATAAAAGATGATTCGCCCAAATTTTAGAATATAAAATTATTTTACCTTAAAAATCACCAACGTTATATAGAGACTATATATAAAATGATTATAAATTTGAATAATTTTACAAATATATCAATAAACATTTTATAGTTTTCATATTAGGGATTAGTGAGATTCGCCAATGTTTTAAAGTTCAAGAAAATTTTCCATCCTTAAAATTTTCCATGGCCAAGAACCACCATATCATCCATAAACTTTGATGAACAAGTCATGACATAGAGCCTACCTGTCAATTTGATGGGCTTCTCAATCAACTTGAAGTGATTTGGCACGATTTGGGCCCCTTGTGGGTGTGCACTGCGCGCAAAACCCAGTGCGCCGCGCCATGGGTGTGCATCGCGCTCGTTGAAAACTTGAACTAAGGTGTGGCTTTGTGTGCGCCGCGCCCCTGTGTGTATGCACCGTGCCCCTGTGTGTATGCGCCGTGCCCTGAAAACTGCCTCCAACTTGCTCCAAAGACGCACGATGCACTCCTAATCACTTTGCAATGTCTCCTAATGAACTTGATTTGCACAATGCCTCAGATTTTGGTGGAAACTTGTCTATAAAGACTTTGAAGTCATGGGTTAAATTTTTGCTTCTCCAAAAACCCATTTTTCTAATGTTATGTTTTAACACTTTTTCATTGACTTAAAGGAACACTGATTTTCACTTTCCATTTGAAATTTTAGCTCAAATGATGAAAATTTTGGCACTCTTTGTAGGGATTGCACGATAAGACATTTGGCCACGGAAACCATGACTGCATCTGAAGAAATCAACTGATGACTTTTTTGCAAATTTATCACCAATGACACTTTTTGACTTTTCTTCAAAACAAAGTTTTGAAGAACAGTCGAAGTCTATCACCATGACGATGAAACTCTTTGAATCATAACTATGTAAGGGCCTCACTCTGGCCTGCATGGCTTTTTTGGACATGTTTGAAGACCAAATTGACTAATCCCTAGACCTAATGATCAAAAATGACTTTTGTCCATTAAAGGACCAGACCTTGACTGTCATGGAATTTAGAGATCATTGACAAAAGACCTGAGCCAGCAGGAGCCAGACATGAGGGGAAGTGACTATCGTGATCTTTTCCGTCAGATTATGGCATGCCCCTAGCGGAATGCAGCTGAGTGAATGGAGCGGGACTCCTAAAAATGAAATGCATAAAGAGTTTTGATCTCTGACGAAGGACTGACCAGACTGAATTTAACATTATGGATAGCCATGATGTTGTGGGTTTTTCCACTTTATTATTTACTGGTTGGAGCTCATAATTCCTTATGGATGTGGGTTGGAACAAATGCTCTAGAAGCCTTGGAACAACTTGGGTTGAGTTACTAGTCCTAGAGCCTACGTTGGGACAAATGCTTTGGAGCCCTTGGTGGGTTGAGTTACTAGTCCCTAAAGATGGGTTAGGAAAATGCTCGGGTGCCCTAGAAGGTTGTGGGTTGAGTTACTAGTTCCTTAATCCCTAGACAACTTGGGTATAGATTGATTTGGTTGGTTAGTGATGTCTGACCATGAGGTGGAATCACTGTTGAGGGTTTAGGTGGTTTGGCCTCTTGAAGCCCTGGTTTAGTTTTTCTTGGTTTATTCCATGAGATACCACATTCATGCTTGGAATATGGTGTGGTGGTAATTGGTTGAAAGAGAGATTTGGTTTAGCCCAATCTATGGTCGGGTGGTATGTGGAAGTCCCTAACTTGGTTGGTATTTTTTCTATGTTAATATGAGACATTTTCCTATGGTGATCTATGAGTATACACATTGATTTTGATGATCTTATGGTTGTTCTGCGATGGTCTATATGCTGGTTATTTTTTGGTTATATGTTGGCTATATGATGTGTATCATTTATGGATCTTGTCATGAATTGTTTATCTATTGATCGATTGATCAATATATGGACTAATAAGTGTTGTTGAAGCTATGTGGAGAGGTCATAGGGCCTTCTTGGTGATTCTTAGATGAATATCAAACTTTTATGATTAGATATGAATTCATGGCCTGTATCTTACATGTATGTTTGGTGTTTGACGAAATGCCTAGTATGTTCTAGTCAGTCTAGGTCAATTTTGATTCAAGTTTGAAGGTTTAGCCTTGTTGTCATGTCATTAATGATTTTGAGAAGTCTAAGGAAATTCTGCGAAGTGGTATGGAGGTTGACTTGGAATTGTGGCTCATATTTCAGGACCACACCCTCTAAAGTGGACAATTTATGTCACAACCACACTCAGTTAGTGTTGTGCATGACGTTAGGGGCCTATAATTGCATGGAGGCCTTGTCATGCATGCAGTTGGCGGTTAAATTGTGAGGAATGTAACCCCAACTAAGGGCTTAGTCACCTGGTGTGGTTCTTTGACCCTTGAGTGTCTTGTAGCTCCGAGGGATGTTGTGAGTTGTCAGTTTGTGGTCAGTTTATAATCCCCACTTCCTTAACTAGAGCTGGAAGGTCAAGTCATGTCATAGTAACTCTTGATCTCATGTTTACCCTGACAAACCAATGAAACTGGGTAAATGTGAGAGGAGGTGGTTATAGGGCATTATTAGAGTTGTACATCGAGGTAAAAGTGAATGTAATACATGCATTTCAATGTTTATGTGGTTTTTATGCATGCATCGCCATGGCTATGGTGTCATGCATAAGGTATTTGTATGCAACTAGTGTTATCATGTGTGATGTCAACATATTTAGATGATTATGGATATATATGTATCATACTAATCTGGATCGATTTTGTAGATGAGATAACCTCCCCTGAACTTTACTGAGGTATGTTGATTATGTTTATATTTGCTTTATCTAACATGGTATGTTTACAGGAAGAAGAAGAATATCAAAGATGACTGGCATAATGGTGGATTACAGTTCATGTGATTCTCCTTATAGATCATATGAGAAACATAGAGATGAGTACTGTCTTGACATAACAAATACATTGAGAAGTTTAAAGGCAGAGATTAGGAGTTGAAAGGTAGGTAATGAAAGGATCATTCAGTCACAGGAGATACTTTCCACAACACAGGATAGACAAGCAAAGCTAAATGCAGTGATCCTTCAAAGTTTCTTAGATTTGCAGTGACAAGGACAACCACTGATCAATTATGTATTGGAAGACAAGATTAATGGGGCATATGGTAGCATGTCTCGTGGAGGGTACATGTTAGACAAGGATGACACAGCTAGAGATGGTAGGTTCTTGGATACACTTGACATGAGAGGCAATGGCTACGGGTTCTATTCTAGTTCGGGTTCAAACATGTATCATGGTCATCATCGCTATCATCCTTACAGGAGGATTGGTAGGGGATATTTTTAGATGAGTTCAAGATATCAAAGCCGCCTACATTCAATGGAGAGATGAATAAGTCAGAAGATGCAGAGGCATGGTTGCTTGAAATGAAGAAGTTATTTGAGCTACATGATTATACAAAGAATATGAAAGCCATGATATGCATTTTTAGTCTCAAGGGGAAAGCATACATCTGGTGGGAAGATGTGAAGTGTGTTAGAGACATTAGGACAAAGGAGTTGAGTTGGCATGAATTCAAGGGATTTTTCCGGAAAAAGTATTTGTCAGAGAGATATTATGATAGTAAGGCTAAGGAGTTCAACGAGTTGAAGATGGGGTGTATGACATATGGGGAGTATACAACTATGTTTTTGGAGCTGTTAAGGTATGTACCATATCTTAAGGATGAGAAGAAAAAGGTTCAAAGATTCATAAGTGGATTGCCATTAGCATTTAAGGATCAGATTGAGTATGATAAACCTCGTTCACTAGAAGAAGTCATTGGAAATTTGAAGCATTGTTATGAGCAGTCTAAGCGCAAGGCAGAGCCTAAGCAAGTTGGAAAGGTAATGAAAATACTAAGGGAAAATGGGATAATAAGCAAGGAGGAACTCAGGGTGCAGGTAACAAAGAGAACGTAGTGTTGTATAAGAAATTCAATGTAGTTAACATAAGATAGGGATTTCAGTCCTAGGAGTAGAACAAGGATGATGGTAGGAAGCCTTTGCAGTGCTGGACTTGTGGCATGGATCATCGTAGGAGAGATTTCCCACAAAAATACGGTGGTAGATTACAAATTTACAGTGCTTAAGAGGCACAAATAGTTGGGGATGTTGGACAAAGTATTCCTTTGATTTATGCAACATTGGATAATAAGCAAGCCGATCATTAGACAACTATTATCGAGATGCAAGGTAAGATTTGTGATTAAGTCGTTTCTATTTTGATTGAACCTGGATCTAAATATAGTTACATCAGTCCTAAATTAGTGGATAAGTGTGGTTTGAATAAAGTAGTACATGCAAAGTCTTACAATGGTGTAGTTGGCTATAGGTACCAAGAAAAGAGTTCATCATTGGGTAAGATCTTGTGCATTTGATCTGAATGGTATGCCTACATTAGTGCATCTAAATGTGCTTTCATTGGGATCATACAATATGTTGTTGGGTATGGATTGGTTGTAAATTCACAAGACTAAGGTAGATTGCTACTACAAGGCTATTAAGTGTTTGGATGATGATGGAGAGCAGAGAATATTGTAGGGTAAGAAGAATCCTATGTCAGTGAGAATGGTTACAACTATGTGGGAAAAGCGCAATAGTAGGAAAGGATGTGTATTGTTTGCAACTCATATTTCTAGTGACAAAGGGAAGGACGTTGAGGATGATGAAGTCTCAAAGAGGTATCCCGTTTTGCAACATTTTCAAGATGTATTTCCAACAGAGATCTCAGAGTTACCGCCTCAGAGGGAAGTGGAATTTTCTATTAAGCTGATTCTAGAAGCAACACCAACATTGAAGGAACCATATAGGATGAGCGCTCCAGAGTTGGTGGAATTGAAGTTGGAGCGTAAGGAAATGATTAATAAGGGATACATTAGAAAAGTGTGTTTCCTTGGGTGCAATAATGTTGTTTGTGAATAAGAAGGATGGTACTCTCAGGTTGTGCATTGATTATAGTGAGTTGAACAAGGTGATGATTAAGAACAGGTACCCTTTTTTGTGGATTGATGAATTTTTTGATTAATTGAAGGGAGAATCAATGTTCTCGAAGATTGATTTGAGATCGGGGTGGAATCAGGTGCACATCAAAGAAGAGGAAATATACAAGACTACTTTCCAGACTAGGTATGGGAATTATGAGTTTGTTGTGGTTCCTTTTGGTTTGACTAATGTTCAAACTAATTTCATGTGTTTGATGAATAATGTGTTGCGTACTTATTTGGACAAGTTTGTGATAGTAGTAATTGATGACATATTGATATATTCTAAGAATGAGAAAGATTATGCATAACATCTAACATGAGTGTTAAGATTTCTAAGAGAGCATTAATTGTATCCTAAGCTTAGTAAGTGCAGTTTATTTTAGACAAAAGTTCATTACTTGGGACATGTTATTTCCAAGGAAGGTATATGAGTGGACCCATAAAATATTAGAGCTATCATGGAATGGGTAGTGCTTAGAAACGTCGATGAGGTTAGGTCATTCATGGTATAGCAAGTTATGACATGAGTTTCATTAGGAAATTATCACATATTTCCTATCCTATTACATCATTACAGAGAAAAGAAAACAAGTTTGAATGGATAGAAGAATGTGTAACTAGTCTTGAGCAGTTGAATTATTTGCTTACAAATGGTCCAATTCTAAATATTACAAATCCAAATAAAGAGTTTATGGTGTGTACAGATTCTTGTAAGAGAGGAGTTGGTTGAGTCCTGATGCAAGAAGGACAAGTGGAAGGCTATGGTACAAGGAAGTTAAATGAGCACGAGGATAATTATGTGACTTACGATCTTGAGTTGGAAACTATCATTCATTCATTGAAGATGTGGATACATTATCTTCTTGGAAGGAGGTTTATTCTATTGAGTGATCGCAATGGGCTGAGGTACTCATTTGACCAACCTAATCTGAATGCTATAAAAGCTAGATGATTGGCTATGATTAGTGAGTTTGATTTCGAGATTAGGTACATTAAGGGTAAAGAAAAAAGGGTTGTAGATGCAATTAGCAGAATAGTGCAGGTAAATCACATTTCATCTACGAGTTCATATGTGATAGATTTATAAGAGCAAATCTAGTAGGTAGGGCAACAAGATGACAAGTACCAATAACTTAATCACATTTTACAACAATAGAGTACAGGGGATCAAGATGTGGATTATCATCTCACGGCTGATGGTTTGGTGAGATTTAGGGACATGATCTATGTACCACACAATAACGGACTCAAGAATCTTATATTGAGGGACTTTCATGTCTATCCGTATTCAGGTCACCGAGGATATCTGAAGACATTAACAATTGTGAAGAAGTTCTACTATTGGATGAATCTAAAGAAAGAAGTCGATGAGTTTGTGGCTAAAGGTTTGGATTGTCAGAAGGTAAAAGAAGAGTGTAAGCATCCTGATGGTTTATTGCAGCCGATTTTGATTCCAAAATGGAAATGGGAGGTCATTTCCATGGATTTCATTATAGGTTTGTTGAGGACATCTAGACAA
This sequence comes from Pinus taeda, assembly GCA_000404065.3. Lineage (NCBI taxonomy): Eukaryota > Viridiplantae > Streptophyta > Pinopsida > Pinales > Pinaceae > Pinus > Pinus taeda. The sequence goes on from APFE030812010.1 coordinate 162,914, forward strand.
CATGATTCCATTATGTTTGTGGTTGACATGTTGAAAAAGGTAGATCACTTCATTGCAATTAAGTCTACTAATTAAGCTAGTGAGGTAGCTCAAGTCTTCATCAAGGAGATAGTGAGATTGCATGGTGTTCCTAAGAAGATTGTATCTGATAGAGATTCCAAGTTCACTTCTAGGTTTTTGAAGGAGTTTTTTGCAGGTTTAGGGATAGAGTTGGCTTTCGGTACAACCTATCATCCACAGGCAGATGGATAGATAGAAAGGGTTAACAAGATTCTTGAGGACATGTTGAGGATGTACGTTATGCATTCGCAGAGGAAGTGGGAAGAGTATCTACCACTGGTAGAGTTTTATTATAATAATGGGAATAGGGAGTCCTTGAAGATGAGTCCATTTGAGGCACTTTATGGGAGGAATTGTAATACTCCTATCGACTGGATTGATCCAGTGAACATGGTACTGATTGAACCGAATATGTTGGCAGGGATGGAATAGAAAATGCAAGTTATCAAGAAGAATCTAAGGGAAACATAGGACGATAAGAAGAGTTATGTAGATTAGCATAGGGTATTTAAGGAGTTCCAAGTTGGGGAATTTGTGTATTTGTGCTTCAAGCCCAAGAAGAGCTCCTTGAGGATTCGCTCATGTGTCAAGTTGGCACCTCAGTATTGTAGGCCTTTCGAGATCCTTGAGAGGATTGGACCAGTGTCCTATAGACTTGCACTGCCACTGAAAATGAAATTCCATGATGTTTTCCATGTTTCATTGCTTAAGAAGTATGTCCAAGATGTTGATCATGTGATTGACTGGACTATATTGTAGTGGAAGTAGAGGGAGGATTCCAAAAAGAACCACGATGCATATTGCAGAGGAAATAGTTCATGCTGCAGAACAAAGAAATTGAGCAGGTTAAAGTGCAGTGGAAGCACTTTGGGCTCGATGAAGCTACATGGGAGATGGTTGACCAAATGTGGGCTATGTATCATTTTCTATTCACCGATTGAGAAAATGCATTCTAGTATATGTATTTGATATTGTGTTGGTTATATGTATATGCATATGTATGTTGTAGATATCACATTGAGTTGTGTTATAAAGCTCCAATAAGTGGTATGGTGTTCATGTTATGATGGTGATGGCCTCAATAATATCATATAATGTAAATGTTGCATCGAGCCGTGTTATAAAGTTCCGTGGGAAACATGTGTTTTGATGGTTTATAAGTGTCATTAACCAGCAAGGATGGTGTTCCCCTGAAGAGGGATGGGTTTGTAATAGCCCCTAGTTGATTTCCTATGTAATTAAAAATAAGACCAATTTCATGGGACACATATTCCAAGTTGAATGTTGGGTAAAACATAGTGATGGGTTTCACTAATGATTAATTAATGGCTATGGAAACTGGAAAAGGCATTGGCAAAGGAAAAGAGATATAATTGGAATTTTATTTATGAAATAAAGGAAAATAGGATAAAAGGAAGGTGAAGAGTCAGAAATTTGCATGAGAGGGAAATTGAAGGAAAAATGAAGGAGAATGAAGAAAATAGAGGCCTCAATGATAAAAAGGCTTCTGAGGATCAACGAATAGATTTTTTTCAGTTTAGTTTTGGAGCTCTCTTCTATTCTCTCATTCTCTCATACTCTTGTAGACTTAGAGCATTCTAATTTCACTTCGATTTGGAGAAAGAAGGCAAAGGAGATCAGGAAAGCACAAGGTAACAATTGGTTCAAAAACTACAACTAGATTGCTTTGCAGGTAACAGGTTGCATGTGTGATTTCCTTGTTGATTTATGGGTGCATGGTATATGCATGTGATTATCTGGTTATATGTTGTCATTGGCTTGGACAATTGTCTGGATTTATAGTGGTCTTAGACTTGCCTTTCCATTTCGTGGATAGCCATGGTGTTGTGGGTTTTTCCACTTGAATTTTTCTCATTGGTGCTCATAATTCCTTATGGATGTGGGTTGGAAAAAACACTCTAGAAGCCCTGAAACAACTTGGCTCGAGTTACTAGCCTTGGAGCCTAGGCTGGGTCTAACGATCTAGAGCCCAGGAAGGCTATGGGATGAGTTACTATTTCCTGGATCCCTGGACAGCTTGGGTAGAGACCAATCTGGTTGGTTAGTGATGTCTAACTGTGAGGTGGAATCACTAGTTGAGAGTTGAGGTGGTTTGGCCTTTGGAAGCTTTGTTTGGTTTGTCTTGGTTTGTTCCATGAGATCCCACATTAATGCTTGGAATATGACATAGGGGTGATTGAAGATAGATTTGGTTCAATGCAATTTATGGTCGGGTGGTACGTGGAAGTCCCCGACTTGGTTGGTATTTCCCTATGTTAATATGATACATTTTCCTATGGTGATGTATAAGTATATGTATTTATTTTGATGGTAATCTTATGGTTGTTCTGCCATGGTTTATGTTGTAAAATTTTATGACACCTCTGAAATGTTACGAAAAATCTTCAAAATGTGCTAGTCTATTCTCTTGGGCAAACTTTTGTGCAATTAGACAAAAAATTATTTTTTTTTGTAAAAGATTTGATTTTTACATGCCCATGGTGCTCTCTTAGGCTTATTATGGATTATTAGGAAAATTATGATTATTTTTATAGAAATAATAGCCATAAGTTCGATCATTAAAGTCCAAGCCATATATGTCATTGAAATATACCAACAAACTAAAGTCACTTGTCAGCACTTAAACCAAAGTTAAAAGACACAAGCCAAGCTCATAGCCAACATACATGACTAAGTCAAGGGATCAACCTGCAAGGGGCTTTGTATTTACACAATGCATTATAAAGTCTTGTGGGAAATGGGATTTATAAAGTGTATATATTATTGATGCCACAAAAATGTGAGATTTTACCCTTTTGTAAAACAAAAAAAGTTAAGTCACGATAGCATTCATCACATCTCACACTAATTCGAAGCATAGAGATAGTGAATAGACACATGTCATTTCACTTATGGTATCAAGAGAATGGTCAAACGCAAACCGTGAAATTCACATATCAATATTAGATGTCAAGCATTCGAGGTAAAATAGGTGTTGGCATTCAAGAATTGACGAGTGTGAAGAATTATAGACCCTTCAGGCTTCTCTACATAGAATGGAGAGGTGGCCTATGCAATTTCTAGTTTTGTGAAAACACCTTATCAACATGACAACAACATTTTAAAAGTGGACCCGTCAACTCTGAAACTGCTTACTGTCTAGAGCCCCCCCGGAGTCTAGTTCTGGTTTTAGTGACAACACACGGTATATTTTGCTAGATAAGATGGTGGGTGGTAGCAAGGTTGCTAAACAAGCCATTGCGTTGCTACAAGCCTTGAAAACGTAATATTAATTGTTATGGAATATGAAGACCCAACGAAGAACCTCAACGAACTACTTGGAGGACCCACTAGTGGGTACCTCCATTTGGACATCTCCCTAGGTAAATTTAGCAAGCGTCTACACCTATGGCTGTGAGTTCTCTGACACCATTGCTTTGCTACCCTCGATCTCAAGGACTACATGTTCGGTGGTTACCCTCCCAGAGGTCTCCCCCTCCTTGCCAGACTTCACTGTTCAACCTCTGCCACCTTCCACCCTAAATTTTGTGGACCAAACCTTGGAACCTAGCTTTGGAATATCCTCGGTGGGCCTCACTTATTTTCCATCTTCCGCCGACTCTCGTGTCCCCTCGACATCTCAATCCAGCGAACCTGTCGCCATCGCACCAGGGCATCATACAGCACCACCCTTCACCACCCCCCCGCCCAATCTGAAAATTTTACTGAGATTACCGCCATCTCCAGATTTTTCTCATTTGAGCCCCATTTGGACATCCCTATACCTGTGACAAACCCTCCCTTGAGCGACTCCCAACCTACCTTACCCGAAGAAAGATCCTGAAAAGCAAAAAAATAGAGGGTTTTGAATTCAAAGGCTATTGAGGTCTTCCTACATTTAGGCAAGGACTTTCAATGGAGCGAAGCCATGGACACTGCCAACCGAGTATTGGTGGGAAGAGTCAGGGGCCGGTTCTACAGTGCCTCAAGGCTGAAGCAGTGGGCGATGAAGGTCTGGGGTCATCATCTGGCTGAACCACCATTTTTCCAAACCTTTGTTAGGGGATGCTTCACACTTTGTTTCACAAAGGTAGAGCATACTAATTAGGTACTCTCAATGGTTTGGCATTTCACCAGTGCTCCTTCGTAGGTGGACTCCCTTCTTTGATCCAGAATGGGAACAACTTGGAGCAAGCCCTCTTTGGGTCCGACTAACTAGCCTGCCACTATAGTTTTGGTCCAAAGACATCTTTAGATGCATAGGGAACACCTTGGGTACTTACCTGGAGCACAATAAATCCTATCTCACGATAGGCAGGATGACATATGCAAGTATAATGGTACACCTAGATACCAATGATGGATTACAAGAGGACATCACAATTCAATGGCGGAATTTCTTTCGGAGACATAATTTGGACTATCAAGGAGTTTCCTTCAAATGCAGAAGATGTCACAAGGTTGGGCATCTCTATAGGGACTGCCCTCTTAACAAAAAGAAATAAACTGGGGATGTAGGACAGGAAATTCCTTCAAAGACTGTACAAGATCAAGGGGAGTAGCCCCCAACGGAGAAGTTAGGACTCAAGCGGAACCGACACCTTTAGATAAGGCCCTCTCTTAGGAGACCCCGAAGAAAAGCAGTATGCCTCCTCTTCGACCTCCCTCTCCTCCTCTTACCAGGGCAAGGGCAGCTGTCGGGGCTGCGTTATCTTCGGGTATGATTTCCTCTTCTCCTAGCCCTTCTCATTTGTATACTTGTGATGTTTTTAATGCACTTTCTTCTGTTGGTAAAGATAATGGAGTTGGAAATACACCTCCCCCCACCTCCCTGGCCTGTTCCTTTCGCTTCCCTGCTTCCACTTTCTATATGACTCCCCCATCAGTCCCAGATCTTTCCCCCCTTATTACCCTAATTCCTGATGTAGGGCCTTCCTCCCCGCGCTACCAGAATCGATCTAAGGTTAGGCAAAAATTAAAGGTCTTTGATCATATTGGATTAGACCTTATTTTGACCCTGTTTTCTCCTAAGCTTCCAAGCGGCCCACTCACCTCCCTCTCAAAAGCACAAATCTAGGCCAAAGACGAGATCGCCTCTGGCAAGCAATCAACCATCCACAGTGCACTTAGAGCATTGAACCCCTTATCTGATCCCCCCCATGAAGATTGTATTTTTCAATTACAGAGGGTTAGCTAGGGTCGATAAAAAACTAGCCCTTCGAAGACTGATCTATGCTACTCCAGTCGATGTTATCTTCCTACAAGAAACCTTAGGACCAGCTGAATCCATTACACATCTCATTGAGTCAATGTTCCTTGGCTGTACCTTTATAGGCCTTGATGTTAATGGTCGATCGGGGGGAATTGCCCTGGGGTACAATAAGTGTTCCATTAATCTTAGTAACTGTTGGGGAGGCTCAGGGTATATTGGGGTAGACCTATTTTTAGTTGATATGGGTATAGAGGTATGAACCATCAACGTATACGGGCCGTGCCAACACAGGCTTACCTTTTGGGACCACCTCCTAAGCTTTGAGTTAATGTAGAAGGATTTCCTAATCATGGGAGGGGATTTAAATTTTTCCATAGGTCACCTTGAATCCTGGGGACACCAAGCTCAACTGGACTTCTTACCTGCCTACTTTGAGAATTTATTGGATTCCCATAACCTATTGGATATCCCCTCAGCTAAATTGCAGCCCACCTGGAGGAACAACAGAGTTGGGGAGGACAATCTTGCTCGAAGAATTGACTGTTTCCTGATCAAGGAAGGCCTTCTTAACCTGGGTCTAATCCATAGATGGTGGGAACGGGAGGCATCTATGATCATCTGTCAATATACTTGGAGATCGACGAGGGGCTTCGGAAACCCAAGGGTCCTTTCAAGTTCAGCTCTTCATGGTTAAAATGATCCCACCTATGTTCGTATGATCATGGACTTCTGGAAGTCGCATCCCCCAACTGCTGGAGGGAACATAGCTGAGGGTTTTGCTCACAACCTTATAGAGATGAAGAGGCTCTCCAAAATATGGGCACATAACAAGAGAATACAAGATGATCAATCCCCAATGAATGCAAAATGATAAATTGTTGATTTTGAAAATAGCTCGGGCGGGGTTTACAAATCAAATGAACACAAGGACAAACTCACTGATTTATACGCCATCAGAGGAAAAATTCTTAAGGATCTTGAAGAAGCATGGAGGCTGAGAATTAGGGCGACCTGGTTGCATGAGGGAGATGATAATACAAAATTCTATCATAAGTATGCAAAAGGTCGAAAAGCTATTAATACCATTTGACAACTCTCGAATGAGCAAGGCCTCCTTGTAAACACTTCCCCTCAGCTGGCATCAATGGCATCCTCACAATTCAAACAGATCTACAGGGATCCCCCAAATGTAAATCTCGCCGAAATAATACAAGTGGCCCAACTTTTCCCACAATTTGTGGAGCAGGAGGAAGGCAGGGAACTGACCAAGGAAGTCACGAGGAAGGCAGGGAACTGACCAAGGAAGTCACTCTAGGCGAATTGGAAGCCACTCTCAAATTGTTTAAGAAGGATAAGATTCCAGGGTCGGATGGATGGTCGGTCGAGTTCTACCTAGCCTTATTTGAGATTCTAGGGGTAGACCTCCTCAAGGTAATTTGAAAATCCAGAATAAATGGTAAGATGCATGAACCCTTCAACTCTACATTCATTGCCTCATTCCAAAGTCCGACAATCCGTTCACCTTTGATGACTATAGACCTATATCATTATGCAACTTCATCTATAAGATCATGGCTAAGATCATAGCCAATCGAACGCGACCCATTCTATCCACCCATATATCACAGGAGCAATTCACCTTTCTACAAGATTGACATATCTAGGAGGCAGTGGGAACAACACATGAGGTCTTGCACTCATTGCACTCCAAGAAAATCAAATGTATGATTCTAAAGGTTGACCTTTCTAAAGCTTTTGACAAAGCAAACTGGTTGTATATTAGAATGCTTCTAAACCACCTAGGGTTTCCATTTGATTTCATTAAATGGATTATGAGATGCATCATTAACATACCATTCAGTGTTCTGATCAACGGAGCGACTTCACCTTTCTTTCATTTTGAAAGAGGTCTCCGACAAGGCTGCCCTCTATCTCCACTACTTTTTCTCTTGATCATGGAAGGGCTTAGTAGGCTTGTTAAAGAAGAGTTCATAAAGGGTAGATTGCAGGGTATAAATATCACAGAAGGATGCATATTGACTCATCTGCTATTTGTGGATGATGTTTTGATATTTATCAATAGAAGCATAGGGGATTTGACAAACATGAAGAACACATTTGCACTGTTCCAATCAGCCACATGTATGACTGTTAAATACAACAAGTCCACCCTCATAGAGGCCGATGTTCCCCATATGAAATACATTTTGCATTGCAAATATTTTAGTTCACCCTACTAAGATTGGAGGATGGACTTAGATACTTGGGTTACAAGTTGAAGCCTCTTGGGTATAAAATAGCAGATTGAACATGGCTTATTTCCACGATGGAGAAAATACTCAATATTTGGTTCTACAAATACCTATCTAGGGTGGCAGACTCATCCTCATCAAAGATATTCTGGAGGCCACTCCGGTCTATTGGATGTCATTGGCATGGATTCTTAGGGGTATACTCTCCAGGATCCAGGCCTCATACTGCAGATTCTTTTGGAAGGGCAAATAGACAGGTAGAATTTTTGCATGGGTCAAATGGGAGGCACTCAATTTGCCCAAAAAATGGGGAGGATGGGGCATCAAGAAATTAGAGGATTTCTCCTCTGCTCTGGTAGCGAAACTTCGATGGCAGCTTGTTACATCAAATAGCCTATGGACAAGGGTGGCTGTATCAAAATACATCACCCCTCTAAACTTGATGGACTGGCTAAAACAACATCAAAGATTCCGATCAGGGGTATCAATCATATGGAAGGCTGTAATAAAATATCTGGACATCATCAGAGCTAGCATCACTTGGAAAATATAGTCTGGAATGGCTGTGAGGATTGGAATGGACCCATGGATTGGTTGTGGGAATACCCACAGGTTTCCAGACGAGCTCAGGATTTTTCCAGAGATATCAACATTACCCATATTGGCCACATAGTGGACCCCGAGCACACCATTCTATTTCAGCAAGCTTGGAAATTGGCCTAGATAAACATTTCACAACAATGGACACAACGGTGGAATGCATACATCATGGCTCTTACTGAAGCTCACATCTAGATTGGCGAAGGGGAAGATGAGGTAATATGGGCACTATCAAAAGTTGGAAAATATACCCCAAAGGAAGGATATCTTGTGATAGCCGAAGCTCACTGTCCACAAGCCATCGAGTCATGGTGGAAGCACTTGTGGAAGCTCAAAGCCCCCCCGAGGAACAAACTTCTCATGTGGACCATATAGAAAAACAAAAATTCCCATAGGATATAACCTTCTCAAGAGAGCACATCACGACCCTTTCTGGTATTGCCTTTGCAAATGCAACAATGAATCTGTCTCACACCTATTTATTGAGTGCCAGGCCGCTCAAGACCTTTGGCAATCGATCTTATCTGTGGTTCCAGCCTCGACCAGGTGGCAAAGTTTTAATCTAAAGGAGGCCTGGTCATCATGGTGGTCAGGCGATGTCCCAACAAAGCTCTGGAACCTCCCACTCCTCATCAGCTGTGGTCTATGGATCGCCCGCAACAAGCTCATATTCAAAAACACCTCTCTGTATTGGCCTTCCATTGCTTCCCGTATCCTAATCGATTACTCTATCATCGCTGATGATAATGAGATGGCTCGGCCCCAAACCATTGTTCCTGAAACCACAAATCATTCGAAGCCTTGGGCATTCTTTGATGGTCCACATAGGATGAAGGGTGTGGTGGAGGGGCCATTCTGTACTTCACTGTTTCCCACTATTGCCATATACAAATGGGATTAGGATGGGGCATGAATAATTTTGCTGAACTATTGGAAAACCATTGTAGATATCTCCAACTCTTTGGGGACTCAAAAGTTGTCTGTGATTGGTTAAACAAAATAAATAAACGTTCTTCATATACTTTGAGACATATTTTGGACAATGCTCATCGACTTATTACATCTTTTGACACATTTGCATGCCATCACATTTTCAGGGAACAAAATACAGATGTTGACAGATTATCCAAAGAAGTTGCGGACAGGCCTCTCGGCACTTGGATGATTCAGGAACAAAGGGAAGGGGCCTATTATCAGTACTACCATTGGCCTTTTATGGGCATAGATGTTTAGCTGGCTCACACGGAGAATGGATAAATGTTTTTATTTTTGCATTTTAAGTTTCCATATGTAAATATTCATATGTTTTGTTTACAACAAGAACAATGCAGTCAATTTACATGACTACATTTTTTTTTTTTTTATAAAACATTACGCTGAATACATCAGAATGATGCCTCTTTGCATGGACACAAGACATCAATATTAGATCTATATTGGAGAATTTATTTTTCTGATAGACATTTTCCTTCTTATAGCATATGCATTTTTGATATACCATATGTAATTTTCTTAGTTAATAGTAATTATGTTTTTCCCAACTTGAAAAAAAAATGAAAATGAGATTTCGAATGCCTACGTTCTGCAAGTCTACCGAGGATGAGATTGATGAATATGTTTTCTTTAATGATGATACTTCAATTTTAACCACCAAAAACATGCCTCGCAGGATGTTGCATTATTGATATCTGTACTATTCCGATTCATAGTTTTTTCCACTTGAGCTTCTATCCATGTCACCAAATACAAACCAACGTGGAGGTTTTTGGTTAAATAATTACGATAGAGGATGTTCGTAGTGCGTATTGTTTGGACGACAATTTTGGCAACCCTACTTCTAAATCAGAATCAACAAAATCTAATCTGGAAACCCCATAAGACATTCATATCTATTTGATTGTTGTAAAGGAGTGGATGATTTAATTTAGAGCCTCAATGTTCTTCATATCAATTCGCATTGATGGAGCTTGGTACTGACTTAGAAAACCTTCAAAGATTTCATTTGCAGGTGTTATTAGGAAGTTTTTCATGCAAGATAGATTGCACCAACATTTACTTCATCAGAAAATGGAAAGTAGAGCCTTCAAGTTATATTGTAACTTTAACAACATAAAACAAGCAAAGGACAAATGCCTATAAAAATGAATGGCACAACATTGATTATTATGACATTTTTGTTCCAGATTATTCAATGATTTGTCAATGTTAGTGTTGGGTAACATTATAAAATTTGTCATTTGGGAAAATATTCAAATCATTTCATCTTGTTCCAAGAAGTGACACGTTAAGAATATGAAGTTATGAAAGAGCCCACAAATGCTCTTGGGTGTCTCTAGAAAACATCAAGCGAGTTACATAAATTTCGGTAGTACAACATGAGAAATTTGAATCATCCATTTGTAATAGATATGCTGGAAAAATTTCACACTAGTTTCAGATAATGAACTTTCAGTGCAGATTCCAGGCAATTGAAGAAGAATTTCCAAAATATGGAATGTGGGTTTTGTGCAGAACAAGATCAATTAGATATCACCTGAGAAATTTTGAAAAATTGTCAATGGTTTAAGAGATTTAAATGGTTCTTTGAAAGGGAATAATTTAGATTTCGTGAATGGTTGGACTGACAAAACGTCCAACAAATACAACGACCAAGATTAACTCTTGGAAAAAGGATTTTTGAGATGATTCCAAATAAAATTTGCTTTAATATGTCCTCAAGGTATCCATGGACACAAATCACGTAGATGTTGTGCATTCCAGGCAGATCAAAGTGGGAAATAATGAAACCCAGGACATTGTTAATCTCACAATTTGGGAATGTCTCATTGCAGTTGATTTTTTGTATCTTAGTTTTGAGTCTATCGGTGATGTTCTAGAAAAGAGCACTGGCATGGAACCACGCCATTGAAGAAGGAGCCATATGTGTCCAACAGGGAATTGTTCATCTTTCACACTACCCAAATATTGCTTTAGAGAGTATGTTCCTTCCGAATGATCTTGTGCATAAGGGCATTGTCAATTATCATAGAATAACTCCCAAGTTTTATAATTTGTTGGATCTTGGTGAGACACCATCCAAGTGGAGTACCCTGGCACTAAGGCATATGCTTGCTTATACCTACTCAACTTTTATACCATGAAATAATTAAGATTGTTCTTAACTGTATTATAGAGAATCTAAATCTCCTGAAGAGCCTAAAAGTAGCCTATTACAGAAAATATGGCTCTAATATTTTATTTATAGGTATGCAGTTGAATTAGAGAACATAAGTTAGAGCCCATGTATATTTTATTTTGCTCCATTTGAATCATTGTTTTCACATGATGTGATTTTTCTCTTGAACGATATTAAAGAAAATATTGCCCCTATCGACCATCAAATTGTGCAGTGTTACAATATTTGTGGAAAAGCTGCTATAACAATAGCTCGAAAATATGGACATTGTAGAAAAATTGCTCGAGAGTGGAAGAAATTGCAAATAACTTGAAGTGCAAGGTAAATATGGTTAAAGTCAATTTCAATTCGAAGAAGGACCTAATAACAAGGTTTAATGTGCTACAAGTATGCTGTTGAATTAGTGAAAAGCAGGTAAAGCCCATGTATAATTTATTTTTCTCCATTGACTCATTGTTTTCACATGATGTGCTTTTGCTCTTGGATGATATTCAATAAATGTTGCCCCTATGTACAATCAAATTGTGTAGTGTTACAACATTTGTGTAAAAGTTGCTATAATAATAACTTGAAAATATGGACATTTTAGAAAACTTGCTCCAGAGTGGAAGAACGTTGCAAATAACTTGAAGTGCAAGGTAAATATGGGTCAAGTCAATTTCAATTCGAAGAAAGACCTAATAAGTAGGTTTAATGTGCATGGTTTTCCCACAATCTTGGTTTTTTTTGGTTCTAATAAGAAGAGTCTCGTGCCTAATAAAGGTGAAAAAACAACTTCTACAATTGAATTATTTTCTCTTGAGAAATTTGAGATAAAGGTTTTTCCTTCAAAAGTGTTGAAGCTTACATGTTTGGATGCATTAGAAGCCAAGTTTTCTAAATAAGCAATATGTTTTCTATGTATGGGAACCAATAGGAAGCAACATGTTCTTATAAGAGTGGTTGGTGTTGGTGCCTATGATTATCCAACCTTTATAATTTTCAAACCTTAAAAAGGTGTATCTATATTAGTGACAAAATTGTTGATTATATAAGCTTATTGAAAAAATGAAACATGAATTCCTGCATAGGAATTATAGGAGTCTCTAATAGCCAAGAAACATAATATGCATTATTATTTCTAGAATCAAAATTGTCTCTTCCAGATCCTGATAATTAGACAAATGCCATCAGTTATGAAGATCGAAGACAACTAGGAATAAATATGATTAATGTTGTAAAACATTACCATGGTAAGTTTTCAACTTGTGATAGAGCATAGTAAAAGACTAGTTAGCTGGTCTAAGTGACAAAGCTTACCCTTTTAAAGGAAAATTCTCATATTTTCATTGAGCAGTTTCAACAATTTCAGATTTAAAGGAGGATCAACTACAATTTTAAAGGAAAAATATTAGCACCAGTGAACCAATCCTATATTCCAAGGCAAAGGACTTGCAAACAACTCCAAATTTAAGAAATTATCTAGAGATTGTTTTATTTTTAGTAAATTGTTTATATTTTTAGTCGAAGAAGATTGTAATAGTTTAGGGAAGTATTTTTCTATATGTAACAACCCCGGGTTAAAATTTCATGTAATAAAGTTAATAAAGGAAAAATAACAACAAGGTCATGGGACACGTATTCTAAGCTGAGTGTTGGGCAAACCGTGCTAGTGGGTGTTCATTTGATTTATTAGGGCTAAGGGAAATTGACAAAGGCAATGGAAAAGGCTTTGAAAATGAAAAGAGGCATTAATTGGCATTTATTTATGAAAATAATGGAAAATAGGAGAAAAGGAAGGTGAAAGGTCACATGTTGCATGTGAAGAGGAAATTGAAGGAAAATAAAGTAAAATGAAGAAAATAGATTCCTCATTAATAAAAAGGCTTTTTTAGGATTAGTTTACAACTTTTTTTTAGTTTAGTGTTGGAGCTCTCTCTCATACTCTTTCATACTTAGAGAATTCTTGGAGCACTTTAGCATTGGAGAAAGGAAGGTAAAGGAAGGGCAAGAAATCAAAGGGAAGCTAAGATCAAGCAAATAAGAGTTGGATCAAGTGGCTACTGTTGTAGCATTTTTTGCTTCTGATAAGGTAGAATAAAATAGTTAAAAAAAATATTTTGACGAAAATGTTAGGTTAGATGCCCTAAAAAATCAAGACAAAAAGAAAATGTTAGGTTAGAAAGAAAAGAAAACAAATAAACTCTGAAAGTGAGCAAGTATAAATGCCACTACTATTGTTTCTGCAAAATAATGGTTGTGTGTAGCTTGTCATAAATGCCACAACCCATGACAGTCAAGCAGTTTAATCTTGACTGCTTCATGCTTTAAATTTGATGTTATAGTTAGAGAATAAAGACCTGGCGAAACTGTTTAATCTTGGCAGATTAGTAGCTAGGTAGAGAATAATAAGGTGCTCATCAGTTTAATCTGAGCCCTTGGATGTTATAAGGTTGGAATTAGATAGTTTGCCTTTGTAAAATAAAAAGAAAGGAAAAGGGTTTGTTAGCTTAAATGCACCCATTAAGTGAAGAAAAAATGATAGGATATTTACTAATTTCTCCTTCCTACCTTCATACAATTCATATTCATTCATTTTCCATAAAAATCCATTTTCCTAAGTTAAAATCCTTTTTACCTAGGAAAAGTGAAAATCCCATGTAAAATCCCCTTTTACCCAAAAACCCACAAAATGATGTTTAGCCTAAGTATTGATGTATATATGCGAAAAGCAAATAATCCATGAAAAGCATTATACTTAGTGTATTTCCCATTTCCGCATCATATTTCATATATTTCCCCTTTCTGCTCATATTTCATATATTTCCCCTTTTACACTCATATTTTCACATTAACACTAACCTATAACATTAAACCCCTAAAAGTCCATTTTCCGGTATATATTAACTCCCTTTATTAAATAACCCGAAACCTTTAGTTTATTATAAAACTATGTATTTTCATAAAATATCGCATCGCAAGCAATTCATATGAATGCACTCTCCTCCGATTGCGATATGCGATACGTGGTGGACCCGAACCCGACGCAATATATTTCATATTTCATGCCATATCATATCCACCTCCATCGCAAGTCCCAGCTAAAAGAACTGCCCTCTGCCATTGTGATCTCCGATTGCGATGGGAACCCGGACCCGACACAAATATATTTCATGTTTTATTTCCATATCGCGTCCGACCCTTATCACATTCCTTTGCAATGGGCCTTCCTTCGCTAAACCCTGATTGCGATATGCGATGAACTTGGACCCGATATCATTTATCCACCCGAATTCATAATTTTTCAAGTCCGCCATACCGTGTTTTGCGAAGAATTTCTTTGTTAAAAAGTTTTTATGTTTTAAACAAAGAAATAGCCTAAACCTCCATTTAACCACTAATCTCAGTTTTTAACTCATAATAAAGCCCATTGCTGCCATAATTGATTGTTGGGACCCTCCGCGCTGCTCTTTCACTCCACCACCATCTGATCTAATGAATTCAAATCCAACAGTCCTCGGCAATTTCGGGTTGGTTCTCTATACGGGCATTACCCACCCGAAAAGTGGTATTCCACCGACCTCCCCTTGCTATGTGTCAGACTCAGATTATTTCGGCTGACCCCTCCCAAAACTGCCCACACCTCACAAAGCGATTCGATGAAAAACAAAACTACCTCCCACATAACGACAAAACGACCACTGTTCACTTTGTGCCATAATTCATAAAGTAGACTATTTTTCCGTTTAAACCAAAAAAATCACCATTTAGCTTTGTTTCGCCTGTTTTCACAGTAAACTCTCCCTAAGCCTCTGCGACCAATAAAGCCATTGTTTTACCTTCCGATACGCCCTTGACTCCTTCCAATATCCTTTCAAGCTCAATAAAGCCATTGATGTCCTCCTCTGTCACCTATGTTTTCTTAACAATGTCTGTGTTTTGCTCGGAAAAACTTCTGTTCCAGGCTTACAAAGAAAAACCCTGCATATAGTTTGAAGACAAATACAAAGATCTTATTGTTGAAAAACACAGTAAAAAAACCTGAAATGCACAGTAAAGGTAAAAAGGAACACACTAAAGGTTACTCAGCAGGGTCAAAGGATATTCACAGAGTTTAAAGAGTATCAGATAAAAGATCAAATGAAGGAATTAACCAACGCAAAGGATACAAACAATCAAGCAACTTAAAGGGGAAAAATATCAAACAGCAAAGCCAACACAACCTGAATAAAAGGGGACAACAAGAAGTAGTTCAATAGTTGCCCCTATCTTCTTGTATGAAGATCTTTCCTTTCCTAGAATAAATCTTAATCAATTTTAGGATATTTCCTTAATTTCATTATTATATAAATAACTCTCTTCTCGAGTTGTTATGGGTTCAAAGTTCAAGGTTCATAGTTCATTGCTTGTTAAGTTGTGACTATTTATTCTACTTTGAACCTGGAAGTCAACTTTGAAGGAAGCTTTTGTAGACACTTGATGTACTCAGTCTTTCTGGAACCTTAATACAAAGCAAAGGGTTCTAAATTTGGTTTTACACAGTTTGTGTTATCCTATAAGTTTTTCCAGTCTTCATCACCTATTTACCATGGTGGAACAGTAAGATTGGATAAGTGTGGGAGGAGGGTGATACACTATATATTTTTGATTGGTACTAAATACGGGTTGGATTTTGATGCTAAAAACTTGAGATTTATTTGTAAAGTTTCCTATGACAAAGAGTTAATATTGAATGTTTATGGATTCAATTTTATGACAGAACTTGTTCACATGTTTGTGCCTCCAATATTACATATATTTTTCTGCATATGTTTGAGGTTGTATACGACACTAAGCAAGGCTATGTTGAGTATCAACCTCCCTGACAACCCACCACAATATTATGTTCTTTACTGAGTAGGTCATGGGGACAATGTGTCACTGTTTATCCCTATAAATCCCTCGAAATCAATAAATTTATGCTTCTATACAAATTCTTAAATGTATTGTTGTTTGTTGTAGAGATCCTTTTACACGTTTTTGTTCTTAGTTAGATAAATAGACATCTAGGAAGACTATTTAATTGTTTAATTTCTCCTCCATTCTTCCATCAAAACATTTCAAGCTATGTTTTCCTGTCATAGCTCAACGCTAACACTTTAATAAAGCCTTTGCAAGAGATGGATTTGTTTGTAAGTAGGGATTTGTGACTCAGCAACAACCACCTATACAACAAATCCTAAATCTCGTTGTTGTGCTTCATAGGCTACTATTCAATAACTGTAAACAACAAAAAACCTTGTAATATTGAGGGATCCCCTCTCGTTCAAGGGCTAACTTGAACCTAAATATTGATTTAGTTGGTTTCTCGATGCAATTTTGTAGCCAAGAATTGCCTTCAAGAATCGTTATAACAGTTTATATGCTGGTTATTTTTTGGTTATATGTTGACTATATGATGTGTATTATTTATGTCTCTTGTCATGGATTGTTTAGCTATTTTAACACCCTCCTCCCACATCTACCGAAGCAACCGGCCAGCTGGGGTAAACATGCGTCAAGAGGTCACTATGATAAGACTCACGCTCCTAGGTAACCTTAAGAAAATGGAGTCGAAAAAACAAGACCTTACAGACCTCCCTCAGGTTCTTTAGGACCGCCAGGAGCTAATCCACCACTCCAGGTGCCCAACCCCTGAGTTAACCTAGCATTTCAATGAACTAAACCCAAATTCACTCCCATGACAAGGCATGCATGCAATTGGAACCCTATAGTCACTCCCACAATGCCTGCAAGGGAGAGAATGCAGTCTTTTTCAACCAGTTCTGTGCCAGAGACTGCGAGATTTAAGCCACTTTTTTAGGGCTAGTCTCCAAACGAATGTTTAAAAATTGATGAGAATTTCCAAGATAATAAATGACACCAAGGAAAATCCTCTAACACAAAACTTGATTAAGGGCTTGACCTAACCAAGCCTAACCATGACATACATTTTGTCAAACATTTAGTAAATATGCAACCTATAGGTGTAACTAACAAATCTGAACATAGGGGTCTCATACTTATTTGAGGTTCGCTATGAAGCATTGTCTCCATATAACATTAATTTCCATTTCATCTATTAGTTCATAGATACATTGATCATTCAATAACAAGTAAGAAAATGATGAGATCCATACATAGTTGCTGTCATAAAAGACATACATAACCAACATAATAGGGACATCAATTCTAATGAATTAACAACCATATAAACCCTATATAATCCATCATAATGCTTATAGAGATACAAGGATAAATAACCTTTCATTAATGATGCAAAATACAAACCTAGGATGGGACTTCCATGTTCCACTAGACCATAGGATGGCTGAGCCAAATCCCTCTTCAGTCATTCACGCTCGTGCCATATTCCAATCATGAATGTTGGATCTCATAGAACACATCAATTAAAACTCATCCAGGGCTTCGAGAGGACCATCCACCTCAACCCATCAAATAGTGCTTCCACCTCACGGTCAGATATCACAAAACCAACATCAAATTGGTCTCTATCCAAGCCTTCAAGGGCTCGAGAGCGTTTGTCCCAACCCAGCTTCTAGGACTAGTAACTCAACCCACAACTTACACTAGGCTCCAGAGAATTTGTCTGAACAAGGCTTTAGGACTATTAACTCAACCCACATCTTTTACCAGGCTCTAGAGCATTTTTCCAACACGGGCTCCAGGACTAGTAACTCAACCCACCAAGGGTTGCAGAGCATTTTTCCAACCAAGAATCCAGGACTAGTAACTCAGCCTAAGATGTTACAAGGCTCTAGAGCATTTGTCCAACCAGGGCCCCAGGACTAGTAACTCAACCCAAGCTGTTACAGGGCTCTAGAGCGTTTGTCCAATGAAGGCTCCAGGAACTAATAACTCAACCCAAGCTAAGGAAACATGAGAACCAACCAGAAAAAACAAATAAATAAACCCACAACACCATGGCTATCCAGGAAATGGAAAGGCTAGGAAAATCCACTGTCAATCTAGGAAATCCTCCATGTCAGTGACAAATCATGGCAAATAAATTACATGCATGTGCCATGCATGTGAGAATTAGTGAGGAAAACATACATGCAACTAGGTACTTGCAAGAAAAACCCGATGTAGTTGCTAATCCCGATGTCCTCTTGCACATTTCTGCTCTTCCTTTTCCCTCTTGCTCCAAAACTCCTAGTGTGCCACACTCTACAAGAGTGCTCTAAGAAAATGCTAAGTGTCCAAGAGTTTGAGAGAGAGAATAGTATAAAAGAGAGCTCCACCAAAACTTGTCAAAAGCCTGAGCCAAGAGCTTACACTGACTAAGATCTTGCCAACTGATTCTCAGAGGCCTTTTTATTAACGAGGCCTCTATTTTCTTCATTTTCCATTCTTTTCCTTCATTTTCCTCCTCACATGCAACCTGTGACCTCTCACCTTCCTTTTCTCCTAATTTCCTTTATTTTCATAAATAATATTCCAATTAATGCCTCATGCCTTTCCAAACCTTATTCATTCCCTTTGCCAATTGCCATAATAAACCGAATCATCACCCACTAGGATGTTCCCCCCACCATTCACCTTGGAAGTGTCCCATCATCCGTGGTCTTATATAATTTTACATGAGTTTTTTAACCAAGGTTGTTACAACTATTAATCTGTTGAATTATCATGAATTGTTTAGTTAGAGGATCAACTATAATTTTAAAGGTAGAATAATAGCACTAGTGAACCAATTCTATATTCCAAGGCAAAGGACTTGCAAACAACTCCAAATTTCAACAAATTATCCAGAAATTGTTTTATTTTTAGTAAATCGTTTAGATTTTTATACCAAGAAGATTGTAATAGTTTAGGGAAGTATTTTTCTATATATTGTTTGATTTGTAATAAACAAGGGTTGGTTGTTGATGCCAAAACCCCGAGATTTATTTGAAGGTTTCTGGCTTCAGTTTTATGACAACTTGTTCACATGTTTGTGCTTCCAATATTACATATCTTTTTCTACATATGTTTGAGGTTGTATAGGACACTGGGCAAGGCTAGGTTGAGTATCAACCTCCATGACAACCTACCACAATGTTATGTTCTTTATTGAGTATATTATGGTGACATTGTGTCACTGTTGATCCCTCTAAATCAATAAATTGCTTCTTCTATACAAATTCTTAAATGTAATGTTGTTCGTTGTAGATATCCTTCTATATCAAAGAATTTAGACTTCTGTGATCCATAACATTTGTTTAGAATTTTTCGGCGAAATCACATAAATTGATCATTTGTCGACGCGTTTCGAACCAACCAGTGTGGTTCATCGTCAGGACAAGTTGAAGATACAGATCCAGTATAACGTGTTAAATAGTCTAAGCAGAGACTCCAACGGCTAGAACGACTAACGGCTATTTTTCAACTTAAGGCCCCAGTCAAATCTAAAATAATATTAATTTTTTATAAATATTATCAAATCTACGGAGTCAAGTAAACTAGGTAAAAATAAACCAGAAAAGTGGTTAGATATTAAATTTATCTATTT
>APFE030812010.1:183941-263414 GCA_000404065.3 Pinus taeda
TTTTCAATACCCAATATAATGCTATATTTAATGTTAAGTTATTAAATTATTAAATTAATTTCTAGAAAATTATATTAGAAAATAAAATAGACCATGGTTAGTTTTCAAAACCTAACCATTTAATTATTTTTAAATCCATATATATAAATTATATATGTTAAACTATAGTTATATAAATGTATATATATATAAATAAAAATATATCCATCTAAACATATAAGAATATATATATAAATATTACTATCTTATAATCCATAATATTTTATTTAATGATTAAATATATATATATATATATGTATTATCCAAATATATTAATAGAATTTTTCATTACCTAACATATTAATAATATTTATTCTATTGGATTAAATTACCTATTTAAACAGTTTTCCTCTTACTCTATTTAGATAGTTTAAATTAACTTAGGATTAAAATTTTTATTAAATGAATAAATGTAAAATTAATTACGAAAAAGCAAATTATAATTCATTCATTAATTCTAACTATACCTTAACCATAGCATTATGATGTTAAAAATCTAAGGCTAATTGAAAGCTAAATACAAACCTTCCATTCTAAGGTTATTACAATTATTATTCATCAATCGCTTACTAAATAGAATATATTATGCTAAATATTCCCAAGATGCCAATATTAAAACAACTTTGAATAAATAAGGAAAATAGAGGGATTAAATCAAACCAAAAGGACGAAAATTGAAGGAAGAACAAATCAAAACAGGAGTAAAGCAGGAGAATAATAAACCCAACGGAAAACAACACTAAGGAAAGGAAACACGAAACAGAGAGAACCTATTAAGAAGGGACCGCGGAGGCTAGGAAGATAGGGCTGGGACCCAGCAACTACTGATCTTCCAGCCATCATCCCTATTAAGATTATTCGGCCTTTTTTCAATCTCCAGGGCCTCCCTAAACTTTCGATGGTGAAACTGAGCCACTCTAGCGATGACTTGAGCCTCTTCGATACATACATGATGCATCGTCTTCTCGGCATGTTCCGCTAGGGCTGAGGATTTGATCCTCCCATGCCTCAAGTCAGCTGAATGCTCGCTAATCCTTTGATTGATAGAGCGACCTGTCTCACCAATATATGGAATCCCGCAAGAACAAGGGATGACATAGACGCCCTTCATGTCTTTAGGGTCAATAGGATCTTTTACAGATCTGAGGGAGCTACGGATAGTATTAAGAGGTCTAAAAGTTGCGGGCACATCAAACTTTCTCAGAATCCTCGCAATCCTATCCGTGGTCCCTTGGATATACGGAAGGTTAACCCCCCTGACACGATCATTAGGATCCCTACGGATAGACGGCTCCTTCTTAGCCTTGAGGAAGGCCTTTTGACCCAGGTGTCTATCGTAACCATTTTTCACAAAGACATTAAGCAGATGAGCCTTCTCCTTTTCCAAGCTCTCTTCATCAGAGATTCTAACAGCACGGGTGGCAAGAGTGCTTAGAACACCTATCTTTTGAGCTGGGAAATGATGGGAAGAAGCATGCAAGTATTGCTCAGTATGCGTCTTCTTCCTAAACACTTGATGAGAGAAAGAACCATCCGCTTTCTTAGAGATAAGAACATCCAAGAACGGAAGACAACCATTGTCTTCTTTTTCCATCGTGAATTTTGTGGCGGCGAATTGGTTATTAAGATGGTTGAAGAAAAGATCCAGTTCATCAGGCCATGAGCCCAGACTAAATAATTAAATGGTTAGGTTTTGAAAACTAACCAGGGTCTATTTTATTTTCTAATATAATTTTCTAGTAATTAATTTAATAATTTAATAACTTAACATTAAATATAGCATTATATTGGGTATTGGAAAATATTAATATATATGTATTTATTAGTAATTTAAATAATTAAATAGATAAATTTAATATCTAACCACTTTTCTAGTTTATTTTTACCCAGTTTACTTGACTCCGTAGATCTGATAATATTTATAAAAAAATAATATTATTTTAGATTTGACTGGGGTCTTAAGTTGAAAAATAGCCGTTAGTCGTTCTAGCTGTCGGAGTCTCTGCTTAGACTATTTAACACGCTATACTGGATCTGTATCTTCAACTTGTTCTGACGATGAACCACACTGGTTGGTTCGAAACGCGTCGACAAATGATCAATTTATGTGATTTCGCCAAAAACTTCTAAACAAATCCTTCTAAATGTTTCCATTCTTAGTTAGATAATTAGACATCTAGGAAGGATATTTAATTGTTTAATTTCTCCTCCATTCCTCCATAAAAACCTTTCAAGCTATGTTTTTTTGTGATAGCTAAATGTTGGCACTTTAATCAGTCCTCTGTAAGAGAGGGATTTATTCATGAGCAAGAATTTGTGACTCATCGACAACCACCTATACAACAAATCCTAGATCTTGTTGTTGTGCTTCATAGGTTGCTTTCTAGTGACAGTAAACACCATAAAACCTCATAATATTGAGGGAGTCCCCTCTAGTTCAAGGGATAGTTTAAACCTAAAGATTGGTTGAGTTGGTTTCTCGATGCAGTTTTGTAGCCAAGAAATTCCTTCAAGAAATGATACAATAATTTATATGTTGGTTATTTTCTGGTTATATGTTGGCTATATGAAGTGTATCATTTATGGCTCTTGTCATAGATTGTTTAGCTTTTGATCGGTTGATGAATATATGGACGATAAAGTGTTGTTGCAGCTATGTGGAGAGAGAATAGGGCCTTCTTGGTGATTCTAAGATGAATATCAAACTTTTATGATCATATATACATTCATGACCTGTAGCTTACATGTATGCCATGTGTTTGACGAAATTCCTAGTATGTTATGGTCAGTCTAGGTCACGTTTTTATTAGAGCTTGAATTTTTAGCCTTGTTGCCATGTCATTAATGGTTTTGAGAAGTATCAAGCAGTTCTAAACAATGATCTGGAAGCTGAACTGGAATTGTAGCTCAGATTTTGAGACCTCACCATCTAAACTGGACAATTTGGGTCACAACTGCACTCAGGTAGTTTTGTGCATGGAGTTGGAGGCCTATAACTACATGGAGGCCTTGTCATGCATGTGTTTGGGGGCCTATAGCTGCATGGAGGCCTTGTCATGAATGCAATTGGGCATTAAATTGTAAGAAATGCAACCCTAACTTAGGGCTTCGTCACCTGGGGTGGTCATGTGGCCCCTAAGTGTCCTATAACCTTGAGGGATGTTGTTATTTGTCACTTTGTAGTCAATTTATAGACCCCACTTCCTTAACTAGAGTTGGGAGGTTGGGTCATGTCATATTAACTCTTCATATCATGTTTACATTGGTATACTAGTGAAATTGGCTAAATGTGGGAGGAGGTGGTTACATAATTTTGACTTGTTCAGGCAATTTTTGGACCTAGGAAACTAAAAGTACGAACTTGGTTAGGGTTTGATTTGTGTGTTTTGAGAACAATTAGTCCCATCATAATTTTTGTTCTAAGACATAGCATCCCAACACACTTGTCCTTCTTTGTATGTGTGATGACTCGCATTGGTTGATATACATCACCTACGATGATCCTATAAGTGCAAACAATTTGCAGTTTCCTTACCTTGCTCTTAGTTTTGTTTTGTTTGCAGTGTCTTCCTGAGCCTTTGGTCTGCTCAAGATATCTGTAAAGCCAACAACCCATTTGGAATTAAGTGTGATTTCTTTTTTTACGAGAGTTTATTTCTTTTTATTTCTTCTTGTCAATTAGGGTTTTTAATCATTTGGCTTGGTTATTGATCCGCTAAAAGACTTTCATGTTACAGTTTTGATATGTGTGAATGTTTTTGATTTAATAATCTAGTCATATTTCATTTTTTATTGCATTAAAAATTGAAAAAGAAAAAGAAAAAGAAAAGTGTTTCTTCATGCATTATGGCTTTGAATCTTTGCGTTGGAATAATGAAAATAGAAGATCTTTTTTGGAAATTATTGTTTACAACATTATTATTTGGAACTTCTTCCCTTCTTTAGATATATGTTCATCGAATTAAAAATAGTTCTTTTTGATGCTAGTTGCATGCTAGAAGTTCGGTGAATTCGTTTCGAGCTGTGAAACTGAAACTTTAATCAATATCAACATTAAAATTTATTAATTAACCTAAGGAGAATTTGGAACATTAATGACACATTTAATGGTCTAGGCTAGAAGCTGTGTTTCAACATTGTTAAAAGTAGGAGTTATCTTTACTTCTTAGCATTAAATTCCGGGGATGGTTGTTGGTATTCCATGTACATCAAGGTATATCAAAAAATTCTTCCACATACCTTTTGGTATATAGGATGACGCTCCATGTATAACGAGTTTATCAAAATGCCCCTATCATACAGTTACATTAGACAATACTACTATGAACTATGCTTCCACATACTTACAGGTATATTTTGGAAGTCCCCACTAGGTTGCAAAACTCACCATAAGTAACCGAGTCAGTCACCTTGTCAACTATGATACACTGAACACAACATTTAGGGAGATTTCCAACACGTAGTTAACCATATATTGCAGTTTACAGTGGCTTGGTAATCCTTTCTATGCTTAGTTACCCCTTTTTATTTATTTGTGTTTTTACTTTTCAAAATAAATTAATTAACTCACTTTCTGCTCCTTAGTAGACCTTAGGTTAAGTTTGATGGCAATAGTTCCAGAGTCTGCCAGTCAAGGAAACCCTTCTGATGGGAATCCTTAACCATTTTCTCCTTTTGGAATTATTGGTCCTCCTTATATGGATCTGTCGTCCCTTCCCTGATTTACCATAGGTTTGTCGGTATGGTTGTTCTCAACTTCCTTGGTTCTGAATGTCAAAAATAATTCACAACCAAGTCCTCCACCTTAACAACATCAACCTCACGTTGTTCCTCAAGATGACCCTTTGCCTTCTTTACCCAATGTGTCTTCTTCACTTTCTCCTTCCTCTTCCGATGAAAGTATTGATGCTAGTAATTAGGAAGGTAAGAAGAAATGAAAATGATGCAGAAGAAGAAGAAAAATAAATGAGGGGGAAACCAAGCAACCGTTGTTATGAATGCAACTAATGTTGAGAAACCTTCTAACAAGCCATGTAAAGTTAAATTCCCTTGCAAGATTTGTATGTATGACCACATTCTTAGATATTCCTTTAGTATTCCCAAAGTATTAGAAGTGTGGTTTACATGCTCACATCAACCCTTGTCATCAACCTCTGGAGATCATGCTGATGATAAACCATCAACTAGTGATAATAATTTTCTCGGGAAGAAGAGTAAAGATAAATTTTCCTGTAGTTTATGTAAAGGGAATCTTCAAATTCACCTTTTCCCTAATGTGGGTGAAGCCTCCAAAGTGTTCGAAAGCCTTAATACTTCTCAACAACAAGTTCCAATTGGATATTAAAAGCTTGCCCCCAATCCTCCACCGGTTGATGAAGTGATCGATCCCAATCCATCTTCAGTGAATCCCACTCTCTCTGAACATGAATCCCATGAGTTTGTTCCCAACCAACCATTGGTTGAGAAAATGGTTGACTCAATTCTAGCTTCATTTGATCGCACTTTTCTCGTAGAGAGTGAGGTTCATACCGCTAAGGTTCTTCTCGTTTCTTCAAATCCCATCGAACAAGGGGACATTTCTCCCATTCCAACGGAACCCCCTCCAAGTAATCATGTTATTTGCTTTGATTGGAATAAATTGATAGAATGTCATCTCCCTTCTTACATGCACTTTCAAGTCATGGTGAAGTCTTGCAATAAGAATTTATATCACACTGTTATAGATGAGGGTGCTTTTGTTAGCATTTTATCCTTGATTGCTTAGAAATCTATAGGTTCTCCAAATCTTGTGTTCATCACTCAGAATCTGTTGGCTTTCAACAGAAGAACCAATGAAACTTTAAGGATCCTTCCAACTACCTATTACCTTGGAAGGAAAATTGTCTATGTTGATGTTATGGTAGTTCAATGTCCCTTGGATTTCAATTTGTTCCTTGGGTGGGACTATGTTTATGTCATGAGTACTGTCATGTCCACACTCTTCCATGTCATGTGTTTCCCGCATGATGGAAATATTGTGGCTGTTGATAAAATTTCATTTGTTAGTCCTGATTTGATTATCAATCATTCAAATTTTGTAAATGTTCCAAATATGCAAGTGCTATCTCCCCCACCACAGGTGAATTATGTGGCAACTTGTCCCATGCCCACACCTACCGATGAACAAGATCCTTTTACTATTTTCTCAACTTCTTTTGACCTACATCCAATAGGTGATATGTTGAATCATTTACTGAGGGTGTTGGAGCCTGATATATATCCCTTCTATAGCATTGTTCTCTCATCTGATAAGACCCTCTTAGAAGCCATGACCTCTTGGGGGCCATGATCAAGGTAAATAGTGTTATGAGCAGAGTTCATTTTCTTGTGTAGAGCTCGTTAAGAAATGAAACAAGGTTTCATGAGCATCAAGCTCATTAAAAAATGAAAGATACCCCCCTCTAATTGATTTGAGTGTTTCAATAGATCTCATAAATGTTGAGTTGAGTCTCTCACCCGATCTCGTACATGAACCTTCATTTCATCCACCTATTAACAACAAATAATATATGTGGGTCCATAAGAAGAGTTGACGAATGAAACAAAGCTAGGGGGGCATGCCTCTACCTTTATGCTGGGGGAAATATACTTATCTCAAGCGTAGTTTTTTCCTTTGTTCCAAGCTTATATAAAAAGGAAACCGCTCTCAAGCATAGTTTTTCTTTGTTTCAAGCTTGTGTAAAAATGAAACCATTGTCACGCATAGTTTTTCTTTGTTTCAAGTTTGTTTAAAAATGAAACCTATTTTTGTGATTGCCATTTTTTATTAGCCTACTTATGCAATATGAGCCTTGGTTTTCTCTTTGCAATGTCACCATATGCTTGGCCGATTATTCACTTTCACTTGGTGTTTTACCCTTTCTTGAGGAAACACTGTGATGAGTGGTCTTATTAGCTCACCTCTTGACTTCTACATGTTTTGAGCAGTTACATAATGTCCAAAACGAGTTGCTACCCTTTATACTGCTATCACTCAAATGTTTTTCTTAGAAGTTATCAAAGAAGGAATAATCCAAGGTAACTACAAACCTAATCTTTTAGACTTGGGTTCTAGCCAACCTAAGTCCTGAGAGGGCTCTCTCTTTATAATTTAGATTTGTTTTGAATAAGATTTTAGGCTAGTTCTTAATGCTTATGATGTTTTGATTTTGTTTGGGTGGTGGAATTCAGGGAACAGATAGGCAAAGTAGACCTTCAAGCCATTGGGCTATGGAGTCAGTCAAAGAATAGCTTAACTAAATCAGATCAATTACTAAAGGAGGAGTTCATAGGGCAGGCTAGCACGAAAAAAAGCAAATTTGCAGGTTCAAATGGATGAGGTAGTCCTAACCAGGGTAAAAGGGAAATGAAGAATCCATAAACCTGGATCAAGATGAAGAAAAGAAGGATGATTAGTAGAAAAGGGAAACTAAGAATCCTTTACTATGGACCAAAGTGGGGGAAAATACGGAAGTAAGGGAGCAATTAAGAATTCCCAGACTAAGATAGTTTAGCAGAAAACAATGAGAAAGTAAACAATTAAGACAGAGAGCATTAAAGCTAATTTTGAAATATCATTCCTTGTTTACCGTTTATATTTAATAGAGAAACATGTGAATATTTATAAACATGAAGATAAAATAGTAATAAACATGAAGAGATAATACTTATTTGATTTCCATTGTGCACAAGAATCTTGTGAAATGTCTTTAACTTTATTTCATGATCCAGCAGGCCAATCCAATCTTGATTACAATAGCTCCTTAACTTGATATGGAAAGTCTATAGACATGTCTTTGAATCCACCCAATTACTTCAACTTGTGAATTATTTATACAAAATTTGATACAAAATATCTCATAACAAGATGATAATTATTTTAGGAAACCGAAAATATCTTCAACACGAAGATAGAGAGAGATGGAGAACTGTATTCTTGTTGTCCCTTTTATTGTGACTGTGTTGGATGTTGTAATTTAGATTTGGCTCTTTCATTTGCTTTGTAGTTGTGTGCTGGAATCACTTCTATCTTCTACTTACTGATACTCTTTACCTGTTCTGCTTTGACTCTGTCTTACCTGTTCTACCTAGCAGCCATGTTTTACCATGTAGATTTACTGCAGTAACTTTATAGTAAATCTGTAAGTTTTGTCCACCATTCACTGTCAAGTAAATTCATCCATATCATTTTTCTGTATATCTCATTAGCTTCTGTATACTTAGAAAAATTTGGCTTGCTGGTAAACAAGCGATTTACCTCATGCTCTATGTAAAATAGATTTTCAAGACCATCATATAGTACCTTCCCAGTGGGCAAAGATTTCACCCCTGAAGTACTAGCTTAGTTTCTGGCCAGCTTGTTTAATCTTTCAATATAATCCTCTTGAGTCATCAGCTTGTCATGTATTACCATAGGACTGGGAAGTCCTTTTTCTATTAAGATGCCATATTTTGTCATAAAACTGTCAATGTCTGCTTGGATGCTTTGACACCTTTTCTCCAGATTTAGCATCAGGTTCCTTTTGGTGAGAACCATCTTTATTTCAATGATGGTTGTTGTTATATTATCAATTTCTAGTTCATCAAGTTGGTACCTGTCTCTTTTGTTCAAAAATGTGATCAATAGGTTGGTTGCTTCAGGCATATCCCCCAATTCTACTCTTGTCTTGTGGACTGCCTCTGCAGCCACTTTTACCAGTTTAGTTTGTTCAAAAATAACTTGAATAGAAGGCCAAACATCATTGATGGAAGCAATGATGTTGGCCCAAAAAATTTCTTTCATGTCTCCCAGTGGCTCTTGTAATGTCAAATCCTTTTCAAGGACTTTTATTCTTTCTACCATTCTTGGTTCTTTTGAACTTCTTCCTTTTTTTGTATCTGGGCAAGTTTACGGTCAATCTCCAGCTTTGACACATTTTCTCTAAGTTTCTTAAGTTCAGTGGCCTGGATTCTCATTTCCTCCATGGCCTTTACCAATTTAGCTGTTTTTTCTATGGAAGTATCTATGCTTGTAGATGCCCCTGTGCCTACTGATGTACCTATTACAGGCAAAGCTGTAGCTAGTGGAACTATGGGTGCTAAGACAACATCCAATGTGGAGGGTACTACTATAGAGACTGTAGGAATTATAGTCTAAGGAGTGGTGGCCAACTCACTCTGCTTAGACTGTATCAAGTTATCTAGCTCCTTTTCTGTCTCTTTTAATTATTCGTTCAGCTTGAAGACTAAGTCCATAAGCTCTTCCTCCTCCTGTGTTTCCAACACTTCAGCTGTCTGAGGATGATATAGAGGAGGAATTTTAGGCTGCTTCTTCAGTGCAGCTATGTCATCGTTTTTCTTCTTGATAAGCTTTTCTTCAGTTTTCACATCCTTGGGATCGTGTTCCAGTTCTATGACCAAGTCCTTTAAGGACTTTATTCTGGTATCCTTGGCCTGTTAAAAGGCCTTCTCCAACTGGAATTGTGCTAATATATTATTCAGAGAATTCTGGAATTGGTGGGTTACAATTGCTTTGCTGGTCAGAGTGGAGTAAACCATTTCCTCAGTCTCCTTGTGTAACTTAATTTGGTCAATAGGATGGATATCCTTTGCCAATACTTCAAAGTTTGCTTTCAGATAATTTTCCATTGATTTGGGTTGCTGTGTGGTTGGCTTCAAAAATTTCATCTGCATCCTACCTTCCTTTATGTCAAAGGATGACATTAGCCTTGTTTGATTTGTTGGAGCCATTTTCAAGTAGTGTGCATAACTTTGGGCTTTTAATCTTTCATTTCTTGCCTTGATTTCTTTGTATTTCTCTTTGATATCTTGGCTCTAGCCAGTTGGAGTCCTGAAGGAGGATACTTCCACTCTCTGTTGCCTTTCTAGCATTTGAGCCTGTGAGGTGGAAGGTTCTTGTGTACCCCCCGAAGGAGAGGTATGCATGCTTTCTACTCCTGTAGTTCCTGTTGTTTCCTCAGTATACTCCTATTCTGAAAATGGTTTCAACCTTTGCCTCTTAACATTTGTTTGGTCAACAGGTCTACTAGAAGGAGTGGCCTCCTCTCTATCTCTTTTAATATTCCTCCGCTCATTTAGAGGAGTCTGTAAAATAGGAGGATTGCTCATGATTTGTTTTGGTTGAGAAAGTTATTCTGAAATCTCAGGTTGTTATGATTTCTCTTGCTGCTCTAATGGCCTTGGTTGCTCTGATGGCCCTTATTCTATAGTTTTTCCATTGTGTTCCTGTGATTTCCTTTGAGATTGAGTTTCTCCTAGCACCTGTACAAATGAATCTTCATCAAGTCTTGTATCTAAATCAATCAATACATTATTGACAACAGTTTCTGTGCTATCCCGATCTACTAGAGTGTTTTCCACCCATTCAAGCTGATTTGCATATTGTTCAATTTCAGGGATTCTATGGTGGATGTAAGGAGATAATTTATTCTTTTGTCTCCTATTGCAAATGAATTCTAAGGGGTCATAATTCCAGATGAAACTTTGTTTCAGTCTCAACCTTTGGAGGATTTCCTCAACTTCCTTCCTTGATTCCCTACTGTTACATATGAAAGGGCCAAGCTGATCTTTTATCCTAAGCTGATCCTTCTTCTTGGCTTTTAAAAAATGCACCTCATCTAAATTGATCATTTGTCTATAGTACTCCAGAGAAAACAATCTCATAGGGAGGTATCTAGGCAGTTTGTAGGGAGCTAGCTCACATCCATAGATTCTGATTTCAGTGTGGTTTTGGTACAAGTACCAATCCCCCACTCTATACTATTTTGATAACTGTAGGACCCTCCTGATGTCTGCACTGATTCTGGGGGGATGGCTTCCTAGTAGCATAGTTTTCATTGGGTACACAAAGAGATCTATGAAATCAGTATAAGAATAGTGAGAGTCATATTGATGGATTAATGAAGTCCAGAAGACCATGGATCTAGGGTTGCCTCTGGTATCAAGCTTCTGGACTGTGATTGGAAATTTGTCAGCTTGATAATACAGGAAAAGATGATATAGAACTAAAGAATATTTGAACACCCTTTCATTATCCAACCTCATGAATTGATCATGCATTTTATCAGCAATGAACTTAGCATAGTCAAACATGATGGCTGGTGGTTTCCTAGGAGAGTAGAGGGACATAAAGGCTATAATGATTTCATCAACAAATTCACTTGTAGTATAGCCTAGCACATTGGATATCATGTCTATGATGTCTCAGCCAAGGTCAGAGAATATGGTATTTATGTATGGTGGAGAATCCCGTGGAATGTGTTTTTCTTCCCTGATAAAGGTCTGGTATAACCGAGCAAGTTTGATTGAGGTGAGTGTAGGGTATCTGTTTAGCAAATCTCCAAAGAAAGAGGGGTCAGGCTTTGGTTTGGTTGTATCTATAGTATTTCATTAATGGACTCAACAGTGATGGTAAATAATATAGATTGGTCAGGGGTCCTCACTGCCCTTTGGCTGGGATCATAATTCATATGGCAGTAATGGATAATCTCTGGGAAGATATGGACTTTGGGGAACTGATATTGGGTAAACCTGACTCCCAAAGCCATATACAATCTGCATGGTTTAGGTACTAGTCTTTGTACCTGCAGTATAGTTTCAAAGGGGATTCATGGATAGAGGTATCTTTAATTTAGAAATATTTATCTGCTAGTGGGAGATGGTCTAAATCCCTGTGAGGAGTAGAAATGGGCATGACATTCAATGCAATTGGGGTAGCCATACTTGGTTCTTGTGGATTCAAGGATGGGGGTGAAGGGTTTTCAGTGAATTTTGGGAAAAAACTGGTCTAATTAAGGTATTTTGGAGTCACCGGGCAATTTTTCTTACTAAATTACTTAGGAATTGGAAGCAATTTAGTCTAGGTTATGGAACAAAATAGGGTTTCTCAGCAAATTGGGATAAATACCTAGTTTCGGCTTTTGGAAGGAGTAATGGCGACTGTGCACTATTTGCAGGAAGTGCATGGGTTTGCAAGGTGGTCTGGAGTTCATATGCTTTGGTAAATTGGCAGTTGGACGTAGGTTGACAGTTGCACGTACTCTGGTGCTTGTATGGAAGTCATCATGCTTTTTTTCACGATAAAACAAAAATAATGCGCTTTTTAGTTTTATCTGTAAAGTCAATGATTTTGGCGGGTACATTGGGAAAAGGACACTTGGAGTCAAGCGGGAAACATGATAGTTTGTCATTTAGCGGGAGGTGTTAAAAGGGATCATATTGCACCGCTTTTGGGATAAAGTGGTTTTGGGGGGAGGCTGCCTGATGCCATTCATCGGGCGTCACGTAGCAATGGGGTGAATAGTGAAACCACCCACATCGGGCGGGTAAAGGTCAGCCTTCGAAGGGCCCTCGATATGAGTGTCGACTGTTGGATCTGAAGGTGTTAGATCGCACGGTGATCGGGGCGATGATTTGATGTGAGGTTTAATGGATGGGCCCGACGGGGTTTTAATGAGCGGAAGGATTAATTAACTGCGGATTAGGGAGTTTTAATGACGTCGGGAGGGATTTCCTTGGCGGGGATAGATTATTAAATTAATCACTATTTCATTAATTAATTTCTTTATTCGGTGGTGCGTCATGGTTATTAATTAGTCACTGATCGACTTAATTAATCCCATTAATTAGTTTATTAATAAGTTTATGTTTCAAACTTCGGGGCGAGATATTAACATAGGGGTTTTTAATAAAACATATGGGAAAGGAGTATTTTTGGGATTTAATAAATAATGTTAGAAGCCAATATGAAATGAAGGCGAAAAACAAAGTGCGCTAAGTATAATGTATGTTGAATTTATTTTCTTTTCATATTAAACATTATAACTTAGGCTAAATGTGTATTTGTGGGTTTTTATGAAAAAAGGGTTTTGCTTGGGGGGATTACTTTTCCTAGGCAAATGGTGCTTTTACCTTAGGAAAAGGGATTTTTTAGGGGAAATGAATGAATTATGGAGGGAGTGAATGCTTATAAGGGCTTTTAGTACTTAGACCTTATAAGTTATTGGGCCGAGGGTCCAGTCCCTCCAAAAGTCAGAGAAATACTCTGAGCCCCTCTAACTTAAGGTTTTAGTTACTTTTGACTTTGCTTATAGGAAATTAGTAAAATTAAAGGTAAAATGAATGAGGAAATTAACCACTTTACTTTGTGTAAATGTCCAATATCATCCATATTTTAGCCACTTGTTGATGAGAGTAAATGATATGAGCTTAACTAATCATTCATCACAATTTTGCAACGATTCAACTACTTACCCATCTACTCATCCTACCACTTTTTCTACTCTTTATTAGGGTGCACTTAAGCTGGAAAACCTTATCAAAACATTTTTCTTTCTTTTACAAATAGAAAACTATCTAAGTCTATCCTTATTACATCTGAGGGCTTAGATTAAACTGTTGAGCTCCTTTTATTTACTCTACCTATCTACTTATCTGCCAAGATTAAATAGTTTGGTAAGATTTTATTCCTCTATCTATAACATGCAATTCAAAACATGGAATAACCAAGATTAAATTATTTTATTACCATGGATTGTGGCATAAATAACAAGTTTCACACAATCATCATTATGCAGAAAAGTAAATAGTAATGGCATTTGAGCTTGCACATTTTCATGGTCTTTTTCTTTTTCCTTGGGGTTCATTTTTCATCTTTTTTGACCTTTTTTAACTCTTTTTGTCCTTTGATTTTTCTTTTAGGACATACCCTCTTTACATTTATTTATTTATTTTTTGAATATGGAAAACATTTGCAGAAAGAAAAGGTATGTACATATTACAGTTTTAACCTTAGATATTAAAAAATTATGACACCTATTGGTATAGGAACATAACAGTGGCTCCACTTGGGGATGGCATTCCCTAGTGAAATGTTAAGAACTAGTAGATCAGTGGCCTTCTGAATTGTTGTGATTTTACTTTGCAACTTTCCCTTTTACTTTTATGCTTTATTGATATTATGATAGTGAAAATTTTGAAGCTTAGGGCCTTCTCTTCAGGCTTCAACTCCAAAATTTACTATCCAATCAACACTAAACTTTGTGAAGGATATATTATGTACAAGTAATTAGTGAAATCAATGACTGGAATCTATATAGTGCTTAAGCATTCGACCATTGACTGGTCCTCCTTCTACTTCTGCACCATCCAATTCTTTGAGGAAATAAGCATTATTACCTTTGAAAGCATAAATAATGTAAGGGCCTTTCGATAGAAAGTCAAACTTCCCATGTTTACCTTTATCCTCCCTTCTTGAGTCCCATTTCAAAACTTTATCTCCTAGATAGAAATCTTCTGCCTTGGTTATTTTGTCAAAAGATTTCTTGATACTTTCTAGCACAATTTGGGACTTCATGTACACTTCTTCCCTGGTCTGCTACAAGTGAATTGTCTGGTTGATCCTCCTTTGAATATCATTTGGCTCAACCTGTGCTTCTTGGAGCAATTTCATCACTGGGACTCACAAAGAAGATGGGAAAATAGCCTCCATTCCATAGAATAGCTGATAAGGGCTAGTACCAATGTATTTCTTAGTGGTCAACCTATCTACCCACAAGGCATTTACTAGTTTCTTATTCTAGGTTTTCTTGTTATCCTCCAACAATTTTTTGATGATATTTATTAAGCTCTTATTGGAAGACTCTGCAAGTCCATTTCCTTGGGGATAGTAGGCTGTGGAGTGACTAAAGGTTATGTGATATTTGTTGCAGAAATCAGTCATCCTCTTTGATTTAAAGCCTGCTGCATTGTCTATGATGATTTTGGTGGGGCAACCGAATCTGGACA
Organism: Pinus taeda; assembly: GCA_000404065.3. Taxonomy (NCBI): domain Eukaryota; kingdom Viridiplantae; phylum Streptophyta; class Pinopsida; order Pinales; family Pinaceae; genus Pinus; species Pinus taeda. Next base: position 198,783 of record APFE030812010.1, read on the forward strand.
GAATGTTGGCCTCAAGGAAACCTATTAAGACAATATCAGTAGCTTGTCTTGAGGGTATTGCGTCTATCCACTTTGTAAAATAGTCAGTGGCATTCAAGATCTATCTGTGTTGGGCAGAGGAAGGGGGATGAATTTCACTAATGAAGTCAAGACCTCACTATTGAAATGGTGTTTCAGTAGATATAGGTTTAAAAGGTAATGGTAGCAATTTTCTTTTTCCTTCAAAAATCTGACATTTGTGGCATGAGGTTACAAACTTCTTCACATCAGAAAATAGAGTGGGCCAATAAAAGCTAGCTCTTAAGATATTATCAGTTGTTGTCTTCCAATAAAGATGTCCCCCACAGTCACCTGCATGAAACTCTTGTAATATTTTGTCAGATTCTTCCTTTAACAAACAATTTAGGAGGATGCCTTCGTGATTTTTCCATAATAAAGCATTGCCAATCATACAAAACTTCAAAGACTTCATTTTTAAGAACCTACTTTTAGTCTTGTATAACTCTAGAGGAGCTTGAAGATTTTTTAGAACGTATATAATGTCAGCATAACATGGTGAATCTGTAAAGGCTTAGCTGATTTGTGGAGTTGTCATCTCCTCTTCGTTATCCAATTCTACAATAAAATTTATGTCTAGGGCCTGATAGTTTGATTCAGCCATGAGCTTGGCTAAACCTTGGCCTTTGATCAATTTTGTAGGTTTAATTTCTAAATCATATTCTAATATGGTAGTTATCCACTTCCCTCTCTTTCCATCAGGTCCATCCTGTGTTAGAATGTCCTTGACTACAGCATTGGGAACATAAGCTACTATATGAGAGTACAAGATATAAACTCTGAAATCTTTAATAGCTTTAACTAGAGAAAAAGCTTGCTTTTCCATTATATTATACTTTAAAGGTGCACCTCTCAAGGCTTTACTAAAGAAGTCTATTGGTTGTTCAAAACCTTGATCATTTTTCTGCAGTAGGACTGCAACAATTGTATGTTCTGATGCAAAAGAAAAAATGGTGAAATCCCTATCAAACATTGGACTGATGAGAACTGGAGTTTGCGTTAAGGCTAGCTTTATATCTTCAAATGAATTTTTAGCCTCTAGAGTCCATTTAATAGTCGAATATTTCTTTCACATGTTGTTTAATAATCTAATCAGTTCAACTAAGTTAGAGATAAATCTTCTTAAAAAGTTTATTTTGCCTAAAAATGCTTGAAGTTCTTTGATGTTCCTGGGGTGTGGTATCTCCAAAATGGCTTCAACTCTTGTTGGGTCAATCTGGATACCATCTTTGGAGATGATGTGGCCTAGTAATTTGCCCTCTTCCAACCCAAATAAATATTTTTTAGGATTCAGAGAAATGCCATACTTCCTACACTTAGTGAAGACCTGCCTAAGATGATCTAGGTGTCGCTGAACTAATTTAGAGAATACTGTGATGTCATCTAGGTATATCACCAGGAAGTCATGGATTTCCTTAACAAAGGCTATGTCCATTGCTCTTTGAAAGGTGGCACCTGTGTTTTTAACCCAAATGGCATTTTCACATACATGAAAGTTCCCCATGGTGTAGTGAATGCAGCTTTTGCTTGATCATCTGGGTGGACTAGGATCTGATTATAACTAGAAAACCCATCTAGCAGTGAGATTCCGGTGGAGCCTAATACCCTCTATAATATGTAATCCATTTTAGGAAGAGGATAGTTATCCTTAAGTGAAACTTTATTCAAATTCCTAAGGTAAACACACAATCTAATTTTGCCAGTTTTCTTTCTCGTAGGTACCAAATTAGAAACCCAATTTGAGAATCTAATTGGTGCAATAATCTTAGCTTCATACATTCTTTTGATCTCTTTTTCGATGGAAGGCAATAGAACGAGGTTAATCCTTCTAAGCTTATGTCTAAAAGGCTTTTGGTTTTCTTTTAAAGGAATGGTGTGTTGTATTATGCTGGTATCATAGGACTTAAGGTCCTCATAATTCCAAGAAAAAACATCTTGGAATTCCTTTAGCAGTTCCATATATTTCACTTTTTCATTGGGAGGTAATGATTTTAAAAGTTTTATCAGTTTTGGATCTTCTTCAGAGCCTATATTACATTCCTCAATGTTTGATTTCAAGGGTTCCATTTTAGGCTTTTTAGGAATATCGTTTCAATCAAATAAGTCCTCCAAAGGAGTTATTCCTTTGGGCAAAAAATTGTCTTTAAGGTTGATGACTTCAGATTCTTCGTCGATTGCTTCATCAATTTCCATTTGTTTTAGGTTTCGAATATCTGATTTTGTAAACTTTGTGGGATGAAATTTATCTATCTGATCATCTTCTACTTTGTTAATTTATATTTCATCAGTGCAATCAAAATCTAACGTTATGTCTATGTCTATGTTGCTATTTACAAATTCCTCGTCTAAAGTCAAAATATTGTTAATTTGTTGATCATTCTCGAATACTTGCCAGTTCTTTAAGTTGTTAGGAATGGCAGGTCTATGCCTAAGCTCAACAATGTACTAATGGTTGGGCTGAAATGGCAACTTGCAAGTACTAGCAAACATGGCTAAACTGTGAGCTTGCATATTGTGTTTTCTTGGAATAACAACAAGCTTGGTTTCTAAAAAAGTATTAAGTATTTCTACAACTGTGCCTCTATAAAATCCTAACCTAGGATCCCTAGTCATATAAACATCATTAATTTGCTTTATTACCAACTCAGAATCTCCCATAATAGAGACTCTTATGGCTCCTAAACTTTTTACCAGTTTCAGACCTAACAAAAGTGCTTCATATTCAGCCATGTTGTTTGTACATTTAAAGTTCAATATGTAGGCATGACCCTCTGAATGATCATTTTATAAGTTGTAAATCCATACACCTGCTCCTGCACCTAGTTTGTTGACTGACCCATCGAATTGAAGATGCCAAAGAATTTCATGCTCATAATTCTTACTGTTTGGGGGAACAAAATCTTCTTTGACTAAGGTATCTAGGTCATCTTTATTATCTGAAATCTCATGAATCTGGACATTTTGATTTTCTTTTAATACTGCAATTTCTTTTGGTTATGGTTTTAAGCTGTTTGAAGTGTCTTCTTGATTAGATTCAATGCTGTAAAGTATGAAAGAATCAATATTAGAATGTACTGAATATATAGGAAAGTTTTGAGGCCTCTCTTGGGTACTCACTACATACTTCATCAGAGTCTCCCTATACAGTTTCTTGGGATGTCCAATGACTGATATGGTAGCATACGATATCTCAAGTTGCAAAGATCCCCGGAGTTTAGCACCCCATGATCTAGACAACAACATACCATACTTAGGTAGTATATCAGCCACAACTACGTCCATAAGTATGGTCTTAGCAGGGTACTGCACTAGGGAAACACACAGATCTTTTATAAGTCCCAGGCACTTAACTTGGCTTGAATCAAAGGAAAATAGGTCCTTGTAAGGTCTAGTGATATCCAAGTTTAGCTTCTCCATAACGGATTTGGGCATAAGATTGTGTGAAGCCCCAGAGTCTAGCATGTCATTATATAGGATTTTATCGTGGATGTTAAAGCTAATGTAGAAGGGTGGTATCCCTCCTTCCATTGGCTTTCCATTAACATCAGGTCTGAAAATTAACTCAGGTTGATCATCAAATAGGTTCACAGAGTCTTTATTCTCAACGAAGTTTAAAGATTTACTTATTTGAGATCTGTAAGTTTCATGTTTAACCAATTCTACCAGAGGCACTAAGATCTTGAGTTTGGCCACCTCTACTCCCAAATTGAAAGTTAGAGGGGATTTGTCTATTTGAACATTTGAAATTTTAGCACCAAGGTTCTGAGTAGTCTATTCTTCTTTTTCAGTGTTTGGAGTGTTCTTACTTGGATTTTCTAGTGTAATTTCTAGAGGCTATTCCACTGTTCCCTTGAGGGGGATTGAAGTGGAAGGTTGCTCATTAGAAGGTTGGTCATTGGTTACATCTTCAATGGTGGGACTAGGAGGGTTTTGATGTGGTCTAGAAAGGATTTGTAGAGTTTTTGTAACTTGAGGATTCCGATTTGCAGCTTTTACTTTCTTAGGCTGATTAGGTACTGCTTGTTGAAAATAGCAACAAAAAATGCTAAAAATAGAACTACTAAAAATAACACTGCTATACATAACAGTTTGGGTACCAGTGCTGGATTGGGTAACAGGGAATGAAAAATGGAAGTGCTAAAAATAACATTCTATTTTTAGTAGTTCAGGATGGATTCCTATTTAGTCAGTACCTAGACTAAAAATAGGAAGTAAAATTTGAATTTGATATTAAGAGTAGTTTGTAAATTAATTAATTAATTCATCTTGAGTTAATTAGTTAAGGAAAATCAAACTTGAAGTCTATGTGAGGACATGCAACAGTTTATCTATTAATTGAGGAATTTATCCATTAGTTAAAGAGATAAGGATGAGTTCTAATTAGTTGGCTCAGTTAATTGAGTCAAGTCCAGTTAGATTATTTTAACAGTTTGTTAAATTAATGAGAGTTCAGTTAGTTAATGCTTGCGTGCATGTAACTACTATATTTCAGATAACTGAGTATTCACTCATGGATAACTCATGCATGTCAGTTCAGACAGAGGCCCAGTTGAGATCAGAGAAGGGACAATGTACTATCAGTTGGATGAATATTTTTCCTATAAAGGAAACTCATCCATGATGAGGATTTATCTCCTTCTATGACTGCGTAGTTGGACCTGCGGTGACAACATGTATGATTTGGGCCAATTCACACATGTTATGTAATTGGACCCCAATCAAAATTGCACAAGGAAATAGGGGCTTGGAGGACTTGTGCAACCTATATATACAGGCCTAGATAGTCCATGAGCTACATCATCAAAGTACATAGAGAGTAGGATAGCTTTTGAGCTGATTCTTTTTGTATGTTGTTGAGGATTTCCACTTGATTGATAATACAGAGATGGGGTTTTAGGTTGGTGCTTTCCCAAGGTTATATCTTCTATGTTATGGTTGATTACTTCGTATTCTTAGTTATATCTATTCATGCTTGATGTTTCTTATGTTCAATTAAGCTTCCACAAAGTTTATGGTAGATGTAGATCTAGTATTATGCTTTAGTACATTGCATATATCAGTTTGATCTGCAAGTGAAATTTCTACATGATATCAGTGAGCAAGCTGATTTGTAGAGAAAATTCTACATGGTATCAAAGCACGTGTGATCAAGGAAGAACAATATAGAAGAAGGGTGAAGTTGAAGTTTGTGGTTTTTGAATATTGAATTGAGTTCTTATCACATCTATTTCACCAACGACATTCTATGGTTTGAGACTCGAATATGACCGTGATGGTAGTTTGAATTATATAGCCTGGAAGGATAACATGGAGGCAGTATTAGAAGATAATCATCTTAAGGACATCATTGATCAAGAAGTCTCGAAGCCGACTGATGCTACTCAACTGGCGGAATGGAAGAAGTGTGTGGCTAGAGCTAGGAGAATCATCCTGGAGGGAGTTCAAGATCACATAATCTCGAGCCTCCATGCGAAGGAGACTCCATTTTCGATGTGGAAAACATTGAAAGGTCTTTATCAGAACAACAGTGATCAGCGGAAGCTAGCACTGAAGAAAAAACTTTGGAAGATTAAGTGTGAAAAGGGTGACACGATCTCTATGTATCTCAACAAGCTCACCTCATGCAGGGATGAGTTTGTAAGTGTAGGGGTCGTGACATCTGATGATGACATGGAGAGTCTAGCACTCCTTGGCCTTCCTAAGAGCTGGGATAGCTACCAGGACTTGGTTAATGGAAGGGAGAAACTGTCGGATTGGGAACGACTATGGTCGGATTTGATGTAGGAGGAGATCAGATAGAGCACTAGAGATGGTTCTTCATCCATGGAGGATGAAGAGAACTGTGCCTTAGCAAGTAAGGCGAAGAAGGGGAAGGAGAAGGTTTCTCTTTCCAAGTCCAGTTCTTCCCATGGTGGGAAGAAGTTTGACAAATCAAAAGTGCGATGCTTTTGTTGTCATGAGGTGGGCCATTTTGTTACTAATTGTCCACTGAGGAAATCCAAGAAGGGATCCAGGGAAGGATCTAAAGGTGAGGCACTTGCTTCACAGTTCGAGTTGGATTTCACACTCTTCGCATGCATGGTTTTATCCATGGTGGGAAGTGGTCGGTTTCTTGACAGTGGAGCTTCTTTCCACATGACCGGCCACAAGAGTTTGTTCAGTACTTTGGAGGAGAAATATCTCCAGATACTCATAGCGATGGGTAATGATGAAAAGTATAGTGTCCCAGGTGTAGGCACAATTATTTTTTAGAAGGAGCATGGAGCTCGCCTTACCTTGATTGATGTCAAGTATGTACCAGGACTAAAGAGAAACTTGGTGTCGATCATGAAGCTGGAAGATAGAGGCTATGATGTAGTCTTTAGTAAGGGAAAGGTTTTCTTTAGACACATCATCACTAGACAGGTGAAGCAAATTGGTTCATGGGTTAAGAACTTGTATGCTCTTGAGGTTCAAGATGCATGCAAAGCCTTGAGCAGCAAGGCAACTAATGGAGACTTGGTGGTTGAGAGGGAGAGTATATTACCTCTCAACATGCAATGCCAGAAGAAGTCTTAGACGATTGTGGAGGAGACATGATTGGTGCAGCAACTTCAGGAGGTTGTGGAGCAGCCACAATAGGGGAAGTTGAGAGGAGATTGAGTAGAGACATCTACTCATGTAAAGACCTCTAGTAGGGGGAAACTTCGAGCCAGGTGGGCAGAGGGATCACATGCAACCAAACATCTAGGTAGGAGGTGGGGCAATGTGGAGTGATCATCCTAAGGAGGAGGGGAAAAATTCTTGAGGTACCCAACCTCTTGGATGAGACCTTACTATGGGAGCCACGATGTGGAGTAGTAGGAATTGACTGATTGGGTAGAGACATATGCAGATGGAGTGGCAAAGAGAGCTACAGTGCAGGTGTCCCAGGACTGTGTAGAGCTAGTAGGCTGCAACGATGCGAGAGGCACAAGAGTGTTGCACCAATGCAGGATGGCACATAGTGGTGTGCAACGGTACAAGATGCATGGAGTGTTGCAGTAGCTCAGAGGTTAGAGAGGGAGCACTTGTCAGCAGTAGGTAGAGCTTCAACATTAGAGGATGTTTCTAGCCCAACAAAGAGGTCAGTTGGGAGTTTTTTTTGTTCCGACAGTTGCTGGAGAAACCACACTTGGTAGAAGTGTTGCATGCAGAACATTCTAGAGTTACAGGATTGGGTTTGAGTTGAATGCCTTTCTTGTTGAGAGGGAGTGTTGAAAATAGCAACAAGAAATGCTAAAAATAGCACTGCTATAAATAATAGTTTGGGTACCAGTGCTAGATTGGGCAACAGGGAATGAAAAATGGAAGTGCTAAAAATAACATTCTATTTTTAGCAGTTCAGGATGGATTCCTATTTTAGTCAGTCCTTGGACTAAAAATAGGAAGTAAAATTCGAATTTGATATTAACAGTGGTTTGTAAATTAATTAATTAACTCATGAGTTAATTAGTTAAGGAAAATCAAACTTGAAGTATATGTGAGGACATGAAATAATTTATCTATTAATTGAGGAATTTATCCATCAGTTAAAGAGATAAGGATGAGTTCTAATTTGAGTTGCAATTAGTTGGCTCAGTTAACTGAGTCAAGTCCAGTTATATTAATTTAACAATTTGTTAAATTAATGAGAGTTTAGTTAGTTAATGCTTGCATGCATGTAACTAATGTATTTCAGATAACTGAGTATTCACTCATGGATAACTCATGCATGTTAGTTCAGATAGAGACCCAGTTGAGATCAGAGAAGGGACAGTGTACTATCAGTTGGATGAATATTTTTCCTATAAAGGAAGCTCATTCATGATGAGTATTTATCTCCTTCTATGACTGCGTAGTTGGACATGAGGTGACAACAGGTATGATTTGGACCAATTCACACATGTTATGTAATTGGACTCCAATCAAAATTGCACAAGGAAATAGGGGCTTGGAGGACTTGTGCAACCTATACATACAGGCCTAGATAGTCCATGAGCTACATCATCAGAGTACAGAGAGAGCAGGATAGCTTCTGAGCTGATTCTTTTTGTATGTTGTTGAGGATTTCCACTTGATTGATAATACAGAGATGGGGTTTTAGGCTGGTGCTTTCCCCAAGTTATATCTTCTGTGTTATGGTTGATTACTTCTCATTCTCAGTTATATCTATTCATGCTTGATGTTTCTTATGTTCAATTAAAATTATAGCAGATGTAGATCTAGTATTATGCTTTAGTACATTTCATATATCAGTTTGATCTGCAAGTGAAATTTCTACATGATATCAGTGAGCTAGCTGATTTGTAGAGAAAATTCTACACTGCTTTTTTATTCTGGTCTGAAACATCAGTGTTCTTTTTGCTTCTCAATTTATACTGTTTATGCACTTCGAAAATAGCAGAGTCGAATTCCTTGCTTATAGTCGAAAGATTCTCCAATTTGAGTCTGTAACTGTTGAAGCATGTATAATTCCTAACCATCCTGATTCAAAAAGACTGTTTCTTCATCATCTAACCCCATTAGGTTGATTTGGGTGTCTATCTCAGGGTCTTCTTGGTGGGAAGTTTCAGCATAATCTTCTTGGAAAGTTGGTCTAATGTTCTGATCAGGCCCATTTTTACCAGTTTAGGTTCTGTTTTTTCCTAAAGTTTGGATTCCTTACTGGATTTTCCAGTTGGTTATCCCAGTGAGGTTTCCTTTCAATGAATTCGATCCTATCCATCAATCTTTCCATTCCTTTATCTAAAACATCCATTTTTTGATCAAAGGGTGAAGTTACATCTTTCAAGGGTGTTCTTCTCTCGTTTCTAACCCTGGCTCTTTTGGCTAGCAGATTAGCTTCTACACTAACTGCTACACTTTGCATATCTTCAAGTGTAGGGGGATTCCTTTCTCTAAGTTGAAAAGCCATATCTATGTCAAATCTATCTGGAAACTTAATCAGGGCTAAGCCAAGTGGAGGCCTAAGGTCAAGTGGGATTGCATTATATACATTGTTAAACCTAGTACAGTAGTCCTGAACAGTTTCGTTTGGTCCCCTTTTAAGGTTTTCATATTCAGAAATAATTTGAAGGGGGTTCTTTTTCTTCTCCCAACTATTTAAAAATTGTTGGTAAAGAACTTCTAAACTATCTATACTCTAAGGAGCCAAAGATCTAAACCATGTTCTCACTTCTCCAGCTAGAGTTTGGACAAAGATTCTCATTTGGACATCTTGTATGTCAATTTCATGCAGTTCAAAATAATCTGTCATCTTTTTGTGTGTGTTGTTGTACTGTGTAAGTTCCAGTGCCATCAAATAAGGTAATTTTACTCTGATAATCTGTTGGAAGGCACCTTGAGGTGCAGGCATCACAAGGGGAGCATATTTGAGTGCCATAGTTGTAAGTTGGACAGGATTGAGAACATGAGTTGGGGTAACAGGAGGATTTGGGACAACAAGGGGAGTTGGAGTGATAGGGGTAATGGGTATTTGAAGGGTAGTGATAGGCTGATGGGGGAGTGAAGATATGAATGGAGATGAGGGATGATCTTCAGAGGTGTGGGGAAATGATGATGAGATAAATGAAGTTGAAGCTTTTTTAGAAAGTTTAGGGATTCTATCAGTGGTAAGTGATGATTGAGGGGAGTTCGGAATGTACTGATCAATTGACAAGTTTGCTTGTTGGACTTCAAGTTCTGCTGTAAATTCTAGATCTAGAACTATGTCCTCAAGTTCACTCTCAGACTTGGTTCTAAATAGGGAATTGTCAAAATACTCGTCAAAAGGGAGGTCTTCTAGGAACAGCCACTTAGTAGGGCATGAATTGGATTTGAATAAAGGTCTTGGGCTTACTGAACTTTCTTGTCTCCTGATTATTCTCAGAATAAGGTTGGGATTGTCAAATACAGGGGGAGGATTTGGATCAGTGTTGGCCCTGGTATAGTGAGTTCTCCCTCAAGTCAACTTTCGAGCTTTTTCTAATTATTTTGCTTTTTTATCAATTTTTGAAATAACTTCTAATAGCCCTTTAAGAGGCTTAGAAAATAAAAAATTGATTTTCTCAAAGGTTTATTAAGACTGGGGTTTGAGTTCCCCAGTATGGTCGCCACTATGTTATCACTGAGATGTTTTCCTTAGAAGTTATCAAAGAAGGAATAATTCGAGGTAACCACAAACCTAATCTTTTAGACTTGGGTGCTAGCCAACCTAAGTCCAGAGCTCTCTCTTTATAATTTAACTTTGTTTTGAATAAGATTTTAGGCTTGTTCTTAATGCTTATGATGTTTTCATTTTGATTGGGTGGTAGAATTCAGGGAAAAAATGGGCAGAGAAGACCTTCAAGCCATTGGGCTATGGAGTCATTCAAAGAATAGCTTAACTGAATCAGATCAATTGCTAAAGGAGGAGTTCATAGGGCAGGCTAGCATAGCAAAAAGCAAATTTGCAGGTTCAAATTGATGAGGTAGTCCTAACCATGGTAAAAGGGCAATGAAGAATCCTTAAACCGGGATCAAGATGAAGAAAAGAAGGTTGATCAGTAGCAAAGGGAAACTAAGAATCCTTTACTATGGACCAAAGTGGGGGGAAACTACGGAAGTAAGGGAGCAATTAAGAATTCCTAGACTAAGATAGTCTAGCAGAAAACAATGAGAAAGTAAACAGTCAAGACAGAGAGCATTACAACTAATTATGAAATATCATTCCTTGTCTACTATTCAGATTTAATAGAGAAACATGTGAATATTTATAAACATGAAGAGAAAACAGTAATAAACATAAAGATATAATACTTATATGATTTCCACTGTGCACAAGAATCCTGTAAAATGTCTTTAACTTTATTTCATGATCCAGCAGGCCAATCCAATCTTGATTACAATAGCTCCTTAACTGGATATGGAAAGTCTACAAAAATGTCTTTGAATCCACCCCAATTACTTCAATTTGTGAAGTATTTATACAAAAAATGATACAAAATATGTCATAACAAGATGAGAATTATTTTAGGAAACCGAAAATATCTTCAAGATGAAGATATAAACAGATGGAGAACTGTCTTCTTGCTATCCCTTTTATTTTGACTATGTTGGATGTTGTAATTTGGATTTGGCTCTTTTAGATTCTTTGTAGTTGTGTGCTGGAATCACTTCTATCTTCTACCTACTGATACTCTTTACCTGTTTTTCTTTGACTCTGTCTTAGTTGTTCTACTTGTCAGCCATGTTTTACCATGTAGATTTACTGCAGTAACTTTATAGTAAATCTATAAGTTTTGTCCACCATTCACTGTCAGGTAACTTCATCCTTATCATTTTTCTGTATATCTTGTCAACTTCTGTATACTTAGCAAAATTTGGCTTGCTGGTAAACAAGTGCTTTACCTCATGCTCTATGTAAAACAGATTTTCAAGACCATCATATAGTACCTTTCCAGTGGGAAAAGATTTCACCCCTGAAGTACTAGCTTGGTTTTTGGCCAGCTTGTTTAATCTTTCAATATAATCCTCTTGAGTAATCACCTTGTCATGTATTACCATAGGATTGGGAATTCCTTTTTCTCTTAAGATGCCATACTTTGTCATAAAAATGTCAATGTTTGATTGGATGCTTTGACACATTTTCTCGAGATTTAGAGTCAGGTTCCTTTTGGTGCGAACCTTCTTTATTTCAATGATGGTTGTTGTTCTATCATCAATTTCTAGTTCATCAAGTTGGTACCTATTTCTTCCATTCAAAAATGTGATCAATAGGTTGGTTGCTTCAAGCATATCCCCCAATTCTACTCTTGTCTTGTGGACTGCCTCCATAGCCACTTTTACCAATTCAGTTTGTTCAAAAAAAACTTGAACAAAATGCCAAACATAATTGATGGAATCAATGATGTTGGCCCAAATAATTTCTTTCATGTCTCCTAGTGGCCCTTCTAATGTCAAGTCCTTTTTAAGGACTTTTATTCTTTCTACCATTTTTTGTTTCTTACTGAAATTCTTCCTTTCGTTGTATCTAGGAAAGTTTAGAGTCAGTCTCCAGGTTTCACACTTTTTCTCTAAGTTTCATAAGTTCAGTGGCCTGGATGCTCATTTCCTCCATGGCCTTTATCAATTCAACCGTTTGTTCTGTGGAAGTACCTGCTCTTGTAGATGCCCATGTTCTTGTTGATGTACCTGTTAATGGCAAAGCTTTAGCTGGTGGAACTGTGGGTCCTAAGACAACAACCAATGTGGAGGGTACTTTTGTAGAGACTGTAGGAATTACAGTCTAAGGAGTGGTGGCCAGCTCACTCTGCTTAGATTGTATCAAGTTATCCAGCTCCTTTTCTGTCTCTTTTAATTGTTCGTTCAGCTTGAGGGCTAAGTCCATAAACTTTTCCTCCTTTTATGTTTCCAACACTTCAGCTGTCTGAGGATGATGTAGAGGAGGAATTTTAAGCTGCTTCTTTAGTGCAGCTATGTCATCATTTTTATTCTTAATAAGATTTTCTCTAGCTTTCACATCCTTGGGATCATGTCCCAATTCTATGACCAAGTCCCCTAAGGACTTTATTCTGGTGTCCTTGGCCTGTGAAAAGGCCTTCTCCAACTGGAATTGTGCTGATATATTATTCAGAGAATTCTAGAGTTGGTGGGCTGCAATTGCTGTGCTGGTCAGAGTGGAGTAAACCATTTCGCTAGTCTACTTGTGTAACTCAATTTGTTCAATAGGATGGACATCCTTTGCCAATACTTCAAAGTTTGTTTTCAAATAATTTGCCATTAATCTGGGTTGCTGTGTGGTTGGCTTCAAAAAACTCATCTGCATCCTACCTTCCTTTATGCCAAAGGATGACATTAGCCTTGTTTGATTTGTTGGATCCATTTTCAAGTAGTGTGCATAACTTTGGGATTTTAATCTTTCATTTCTTGCCTTGATTTCTTTGTATTCCTCTTTGATATCTTGGCTCTAGCCAGTTGGTGCCCTGAAGGAGGACACTTCCACTCTCTATTGCCTTTCTAGCATTTGAGCCTGTCAGGTGGAAGGTTCTTGTGTACCCCCTAAAGGAGTGGTATGCATGCTTTCTGCTCATGTAGTTCTTGCTGTCTCCACATTATACTCCTGTTCTAAAAATGGTTTCAACCTTTTCCTCTTGACATAAGTTTGGGAAACATGTCTACTAGAAGGAGTGGCCTCCTCTCTATCTCTCTTAATATTCCTCTCCTCATTTAGAGGAGTCCGTAAAATAGGAGGATTTCTCATGATTTGTTTTGGTTGAGCAAGTTCTTCTAAAATCTCAGGTTGTTCTGATTCCTCTGGCTTCTCTGATGGCCCTGGTTGCTCTGATGGCCCTTCTTCTACTATTTGTCCACTATGTTCTCGTGATTGCCTTTGAGAGTGAGTTTCTCCTAGCACCTGTACAAATGAATCCTCATCAAGTCTTCTATCTAAATCAATCAATACATTATTGACAATAGTTTCTGTGCTATCCTGATCTACCAGTGTTTTTTCCAACCATTCAAGTTGATTTGCATACTGTTCAATTTCAGGGATTCTATGGTGGATGTAAGGAGATCATTTATTCTTTTGTCTCCTATTGCAAATGAATTCTAAGGGTTCATAATTCCAGATGAAACTTTGTTTTAGTCTCAACCTTTGGAGGATTTCCACTGCTTCCTTCCCTACTTCCCTACTGTTACATATGAAAGGGCCAAGCTGATATTTTATCCTAAGCTGAGCCTTCTTCTTGGCTTTCAAAAAATGCACCTCATCTGAATTGATCATTTGTATATAGTACTCCAGGGCAAACAATCTCATAGGGAGGTATCTAGGCAGTTTGTAGGGAGCCGGCTCACATCCATAGATTCTGATTTCAGTGTGGTTTTAGTACATGTACCAATCCCCCACTCTATACTTTTTTGATAACTGAAGGACCCTCCTGATGTCTGCACTGATTCTGGGGGGATGGCTTCCTAGTAGCATAGTTGTCACTGGGTACACAAAGAGACCTATGAAGTCAGTATAAGAATATTGAGAGTCATATTGATGGATTAATGAAGTCCAGAAGACCACAGATCTAGGGTTTCCTATGGTATCAAGCTTTTGGAGTGCGATTGGTAATTTCTCAGCTTGATAATACATGAAATTATGATATAGAATTGAAGAATATTTGAACACCCTTTCATTATCCAACCTCATGAATTGATCATGCATTTTATCAGCAATGAACTTAGCATAATCAAACATGATGGTTGGTGGTTGCCTAGGAGAGTAGATGGAGATAAAGGCTATAATGATTTCATCAACAGATTCACTTGTAGTATAACCTAACACATTGGATATCATGTCTATGATGTCTCGACCAAGGTCAGAGTATATGGTATATATGTATGGTGGAGAATCCTTTGGAATGTGTTGTTCTTCCCTGATAAAGGTCTGGTATAACCGAGCAAGTTTGATTGAGGTGAGTGTAGGGTATCCTTTTTAGCAAATCTCCAATAGAAAGAGGGGTCATGGTTTGGTTTGGTTGTAACTGTAGTATTTCGTTAATGGAATCAACAGTGATCATAAATAATACAGACTGGTCAGGGGTCCTCACTGTCCTTTCGTTGGGATCATAATGCATATAGCAGTAATGGATAATCTCTGGGAAGATATGGACTCTGGGGAACTGATATTTGGGTAAAATTGACTCCCAAAGCCCTATACAGTCTACATGGTTCAGGTAGTACCTGCAATATAGTTTCAAAGGGGATTCATGGATAGAGGTATCTTTAATTTGAAAATATTTATCTGCTAGTGGGAGATGGTCTAAATCCCTGTGAGGAGTAGAAATGGGCATGGCATTCAATGCATTGGGGCAACCATCCTTGGTTCTTGTGGATTCAAGGACGGGGGTGAAGGGTTTTCAGCGAATTTTGGGAAAAACACTCGTCTAATTCAGGTATTTTGGGGTCACCAGGCAATTTTTCTTACTAAATTACTTAGGAATTGGAAGCAATTTAGTCTAGGTTATGGAACAAAATAGGGTTTCTCAGCGAATTGGGATAAATACCTGGTTTTGGCTTTTGGAAGGAGTAATGGCGACTGTGCACTGTTTGCAGGAAGCGCACGGGTCTGCAAGGTGGTCTGGAGTTCATCTGCTTTGATAAATTGGCAGTTGGACGTAGGTTGACGGTTGCACGTAATCTGGTGCTTGAATGGAGGTCAGAGTGCTCTTTTTCACGATAAAACAAAAACAATGCATTTTTTAGTTTCATTCGTAAAGTCAATGATTTTGGCGGGTACACTGGGAAAAGGACATTTGGCGTTAAGTGGGAAATGTGACAGTTTGTCATTTAGCGGGAGGCAGTAAACGAGATCGTATCACACCTCTTTTGGGATAAAGTGGTTTTGGGGGGAGGCTACCCGATGCCATTCATTGGGTGCCACATAGCAGTGGGGTGAATAGTGAAACCACCCCATCGGGCGGGTAAAGGTCGGCCTTCGAAGGTCCCCCGTTATGGGTGTCGACCGTCGGATCTAAAGGGGTCAGATCGCACGGTGATCAGGGCAGTGATTTGATGTGAGGTTTAATGGAGGGGCCTAATGGGGTTTTAATAAGCGGAAGGATTAATTAACTGCGGATTAGTGAGTTTTAATGACGTCGGGAGGGATTTCATTGGCGGGGATAGATTATTAATTAATCATTGATTGATTAATTAATTTCTTTATTCGGTGGTGGGTCATGGTTATTAATTAGTCGCTAATTGACTTAATTAATCCCATTAATTAGTTTATGACTAAGTTTATGTTTCAAACTTCGGACGGGATATTAACATAGGGGTTTTTAATACATACGGGAAAGGTGTATATGGGATTTAATAAATAATGTTAGAAGGCAATATGTAATGAATTTATTTTCTTTTCATATTAAACATTAGAACTTAGGCTAAATGTGTATTTGTGAGTTTTTATGAAAAAGGGTTTTGCTTGGGGGAATTACTTGTCCTAGGCAAATGGTGCTTTTACCTTAGGAAAAGGGATTTTTTAGGGGAAATGAGTGAGTTATGGAGAGAGTGAATGTTTATAAGGGCTTTTAGTACTTAGACCCTATAAGTTATTGGGTTGAGGGTTCGGTCCCTCCAGAAGTCAGAGAAATGCTCTAAGCCCCTTTAACTTAAGGTTTTAGTTACTTTTGACTTTTCTTATAGGAAATTAGTAAAATTAAAGGTAAAATGAATGGGAAAATTAACCACTTGACTTTGTGTAAATGTCCAATATCATCCATATTTTAGCCACTTGTTGATGAGAGTAAATGATATGAGCTTAACTAATCATTCATCACAATTCTGCAACCATTCAACTACTTACCCATCTACTCATCCTACCATTTTTTCTATTCTTTATTAGGGTGCACTTAAGCTGGCAACCCTTATCAAAACATTTTTCTTTCTTTTACAAATAGAAAACTATCTAAGTCTATCCTTATTACATCTGAGGGCTTAGATTAAACTGTTGAGCTCCTTTTATTTACTCTACCTATCTACTTATCTGCCAAGATTAAACAGTTTGGCAAGATTTTATTCCTCTATCTATAACATGAAATTCAAAACATGGAATAACTAAGATTAAACTGTTTGATTACCATGGATTGTGGCATGAATAACAATTTGCACACAATCATTACTATTCAGAAAAGTAAATAGTAGTGGAATTTGAGCTTGCACACTTTCATGGTCTTTTTCTTTTTCCTTGGGGTTCATTTTTCATATTTTTTGACCTTTTTATTCTTTTTGTCCTTTGATTTTTCTTTTAGGACATACCCTCTTTACATTTTTCTATTTTTTTGATTTTTTGAATATGGAAAACATTTGTAGAAAGCAATTGTATGTACATATTACAGTTTTAACCTCAAATATTCAAAAATTATGACACCTATTGGTATAGGAACCTAACATATACCACTTGTTCCTCTAGTTGTAGTTTCCAAGCTCTTTTCAAACTCCAAAAATATGAAAAGATTACCAAGCACTTGTCTTTTCAAACTTGTTAAAGTAAATGAAAAGGCATTTTCCCAATACAAGTTTAACCCTTTTCTGGACTAGATAGACTATTTATGAAAAGAAAATACTTTAGTCGAACATGGATAAAATTTTCTCCTGGGTATTGTTTTATGTCTTTTCGGGCTCAAGAGACTAAACTTACAGAAAGGAACCTCTTGGAGTTTTATTTTTCACCTCTTTATCAAACTCTCTAAACATGAAAAATAAGTTGAGTTATACCTTCATTAGACTCGTAAAACCATTAAACAACATAGGACCCATCAAGCATGACGAGACCGAACGACTCCTTCTTAGGGTTCATTAAAAATACTCATAAAGGATTCATCCAAAGGATAAACTTATAGGCCAAGCATATGTTATCCTCCTCAAGCTTGTAAAAAAATAAAGAGGTACTCGCCAAAAATTGTCCTGAAATTGGGGAAATAGGGCATAAACCTTATTTATGGCAGTAAGTTGCTCTTGAACATGACGCTCTCTCACCTTTGTGACTGTTTTTGATTGGGGAATCTACTTTCCTTTCTATTGATAATTACCTTAATGAAAGCCTTCATGATCTGTCTTTGAGTCAATGCTGCCAATTCCATAAAAGTGTCGCCGATATGTTCAAGAGAAGTCTGCCATCAATTAACATTAGCTACAATACCTTTAGCCTTCTTTCATGTTTATTGCCCCTGAACCATCTCTATGTCATCATTCTGTCTCAAATCTTGATACCCATTTCATGTCATTGATGGGGGTTACATTAAGGCCCTCCTGCGATGGGTCGCTTCCTGTCGACATCAGTACATTATCCAAGAAGCTGATTAAAAAACTCCCTTTAGTACCTTAGAGCTTGCATACCTAAATGGCAAGTTTCTTCACTTTCAGCGATAGGTTTTCATCATTGGCCTTCAACCAGAAGATTCTATGTGGTGTTCCACTTCAGGACATTCATTCACACCTCATGGATTGTGCTTAAGTACATTTAGGGCCATTAGCATTTTCAGCAATTCCTCTCGCATATGTTAATGTCTTTCATCATCACACGGTAATCAAATGATGTTTACCATGTTTGACTTCAACACATTTATTCACATGGTTAGATTCGTACTATCGAGTGACGAGGTAGAAGATATCGTATCTAGTTTCATCCATCTAGGCTACGATTTCAAGATTCATACACGATTACAAAATATGATGGCTATGGTCATACAAAAAGTCATCCAACCATGGGTCCATAATATGTCATCAGTGGATGTGACTTTGATCACTGTACATGGGAAATGGCTTATACATTGAGTATGGGTATGCCTACATCAACAATGATATCATGATGATAATGTATTGTAATAGGAAATTGATGATCTCAGCTAGTCTATTCTTGATATGGACTTTTCACATGGTAAAAGACTTCAGTCCTCAACCACCATTTCTCAATTTTTACTTTAGGGGGGAATATGTTACATGTTGTTTTTTCACGTCCAATCAAATGGCCTTGAAACCGGATCAATCATCGTCCATTCACACTTTGTAATCATCCCCTACAAAGCCAAAATCCTATCCTTTCCATAACTTCCAAGAATCCTAGATTACATTGGCTAAAAACCAATTTTTTTAGATCAACACACTTTCCTAGTTTAGTTGGTGTGATGGCACAGGTTGCATCAAAGGAAAAGGCGCTAGTCAGTGTAGATTTCTTTCACCGCAAGTGTGATGACCCTTGAAATGAGGAAAAAATTAAATATAATTTCGAAGCTTCCGCGTCTAGAGGCTTATATTGTGGAATTTTCCATTCTATGTTAAAGATGTCCTCAAATTCCTACAAATGAGGTCTTGTCACTTATCCCATGGAGATTATCCCCTTCTAAAATGGATCTTACCCTATTTTAATGGATCTACAACTTCCTCATTTCTCCTATAAATTCATTACCTACTATTAGGACTGGGTTGGATTTTGGAGACTCTTTTTATGCCCTCATGTTGTTGATTTGTGCCTAGAGGTCCATAATCCATCCATGTGCTTGAGGTGTGATTGAAGGCTTACTATTGTGGCAAAGGAAGGATAAAATAGTTGGGAGAGATCTACAAGGTCAAGTCCTAAAGGGTTTATTAATACAAAAGTGCCTTGTTTTCCTATACATTATGTCTCATTTATGCATATGTACAACAATGAATTCTTGACTTCTTGTTTAGAGTTGTTTGTATATGTTATTTTTATGTTTTGTGTTCTATTACCTATTTTAGATGTTTTGCAAGTTCCACTTTTAGCAACTGGAGATGGACATAAAGCTTGCAAGTAGGGAGAATGAGGAAACTTGCATTGGATTCCAAGTAGGTATTCTTCCCATATTTCTAATTTCTCTAAGGAAAGCATACCAATTTTGTCTTGGTTGTTTCTAGACTAGGGCACTAGGTCTAGGTAGATTTCTTCTATCCGCAGAAGGAATTTATCCACAAAACAACTTGGCTATTTTGTGCATTTTTGTTGTGGATATTTCATGTTGAAGCTAGTATTGTGGGATGCCTTGATAGGTTGGAGAAGGTTCCTAACCCTTCAGAAGCCTTTGGAAAATGTTACTACCCTATCATATTTGATTTCAGTCTATGAAACCGATGGAAATGCTGAGAAGGGGGTGAATCAATATTTCACTTCAATTAATTAATTTTAAATTTACATCACATTAATTATCACTAACATTAGATCAAAACATAAGTCAACAACAGCATTCAACCATGCACAAAATCCAAGACAACACACAATATATTTTTAAGTAGAAACCCTTCTGGAAGAAAAACAATTGAACACTTTTGATAAAGGTCTTTATTATTACACCAATAGGAAGCTCCAAGTTCCGAGGTTCTCCAAAAACAACTAGAAGGAGGCTTCAACCCCCTGATTTATCAACTCAACTCAAAGGACACTCCTACACCCTAGTTTACTAGCTCCAACTAGATGCACGCTCCAATTCCTTGGTTTACGAACTCCAACAGGAAGGACACTCCAATGCCTTGGTTTACCTGCTCCAACTAGAAGGTGTGGTGAAGTAAAAATATGAGTGTGGACACAAACAATTCCTTTAGCTTGATAATGGGTCTAGCCATAACTGATACATTCTATGGAAGATTTCCTTAGGTTATAACCAATTAAGAGGGCCTACCTCTTAGTACACTTATCCCATTTGATGATGTCCTTGCTTGCTCGTTCCATCTATCTCTCACTTCCTTCTTCAAACACCTGAAACAAATAAACAACAACAAACAACAACCATGATAATAGACAAATTATAATTCAAACTACTTAACAAGTCAAGAAACATTAAGCCATGAACATGTAAGATGACAAATCATGTAGGGAACCAATCGATAGTTGCATATGTATTGAATCAAGAAGATATTACAACCATTGTCTTGACGTTTTCGTTCTCCGTTAACAAGACCCGATTCCCACACACTTCTACTAGCATTCCATGATGGCCTCAACAACAATAATTTTAAGGCTCTTCCCTTTAGGCTTCACACTAAACCAAATTCACACTTATCCCTCACACAAATAGAGAGCTACAAATATGAATAGCTTGCTTGTTTACTCCAAACTTAATTAGCACTAGCACATCAACATTAACACTATATCACTAGCTTGTGCTTGGGGAAAAGGGAGGTTTATATAGGATGAATGGATCGGAGATGGATCCTCTTGTCATGGGAGAAAGTATTATCTCTTGAGGTAGTTCCATCATTATAGGGGAAATGAGCCCAAACTGACATCCTCGACCCCATCCGACGAAACCATTTACCAGACTTCCTTCACAAAGCTTCTAGAGCTGGAATCTTCGACTCTTTATTTAAAAAAAATTCCATAAGAGGACCGGTGCATCTGGAACAAATCTTAGTCACTTTCGCTGATGCTAGGGACAGTGCTAAGCTGTACAAATCGGTGTGAGGAGGACAAGGGCGATTAGTGCTGGTCTTGTAAACTTTGAAAAACATAAGTTTTTGGGGAAATGGTGCAAAAGGGAATTGCTCTGCTCATGAAGAGGGACACAATGGGAGTTTCTTCTTGAAGGGTAGAGGTCCTCCAGGATCAAGGAATGAGGAGTACAGGGATAGTGACAAAATGTTGTGTAACAGATTCCCCTAAAGCGTGAAGGCCAAAATAGAGTGAGGGATGAAATGCTTTATGAATCAGTGCGGAGAACCGTAGTCTGTCGTAAAAAAAACTGCAAGCAAGTACAGATACATATACATAACTAAGAACTCTATCAAATGATACATGAATCATGGCATGGACACAGCCATCGAGAGAATGATCATGTAAATGGATCTAGGTATGGGCACATCCATCCATCAAAGAGAATCATAATGAAACCAAGATGTGGTTGTAGCCATCCAATAATGAGAAGGATCAAATATGATAACTCATGGTATGGTCGCAACCATCCATATGAAAGAGACATGCATATCAAAATAACCATGTCACATCGCTTCGCAACCTGGAATTTTGTGATCTGAGCCCAGGGTCTTGTGCTCCAACATGACCCGATCAAAGTACAAATTCCAACATGTGAACAAATGTGTTGACGTCGAACATGCTAAAAAGTCACTTGATTACCAGACAATGCTGTAAAACGTTAACAAGTGTGAGAGAAACCACCATTAATGATAATGGTCCTCAAGGTACTATCAGAACAATCCATGGTATGTGAATAGAGGAATTGAAGTCGAACACCCGTGAAATCACCCGATCGAAAGCCAATGATGTGAACTTGTCGTCGAGTTCGAAGAACTTTCCATTAGGGCATGCAAGATCTAAGGTACTAGAAGGGGGTCTCTCGGTCAACTTCCTAGATAATGTGTTGAAGTCTACAAGAAGCGACCGTGTCAAAGGAGGGTCGTAATGTATCCC
Organism: Pinus taeda; assembly: GCA_000404065.3. Lineage (NCBI taxonomy): Eukaryota > Viridiplantae > Streptophyta > Pinopsida > Pinales > Pinaceae > Pinus > Pinus taeda. Next base: position 220,723 of record APFE030812010.1, read on the forward strand.
ATATCATCGACGAGAGACAAAAGGATGCAAAATGATTTTGGATGATACGAAGAATCAAAGGTAAATGTAACTACAGAAGGACAATTCTTGAACATATTGGCGACACGACTGGAAGTTTGGCAGCTTTTGGAATCCATAGGATCGTTGTTCATGATGACATGGCATAGATCAAATGGAAGGAAAATATGAACAGCCAAACCCAGGAAAGTCAACGATACAAAGGAGGATATCCCAACCTGACACGAAGCAGAAAGTGTCATGTTCAAGAGTGAGATGCTAACACAACTGATTAGATTTCCAAATCCCCCCCCACCATTTCTGGAAGGTACCCCAATTATTTTTTAATCGCAAGCTTGAAGGGGATAACATATGCTTGCACTGTAAGTTCATCCTTCAGACCAATATGACCTAATAAGTTTATTGAGCCCTAGGAAGGAGAAGCTCATGTTTGTGATGACGATGAATCCGATGTCGTTTAATATTTTAACGCATCTGACAAAGGTGTAACTCGTTATCTTTTTCATGTTTAGAGAGTTTGAAAAAGACATGGAAAAGAAAACTCCACATGGTCCCTTTTCATACATTTGTGTCTCTCGAGCCCGAAAAGGTAGGAAAAACACTTGAGAGAACTGCTTGACCATTTTAGTCAAGGAGTACCATTTTCGTAAATACTGCATTTCAGCCCGAAAAAGGGGTAAACTTATATTGGGCACATGACGTTTCACATCCATTAACGAGTTCGAAATGATAAGGGCTCGACTATCTTTTTGCTTTTAAAGGGTCAGAAAAGAGCTTGAAAGCGAACCCCCCATTTTATTCTCTTTTACGAGTCAAAAGGGAAAACTGCTCAGAAATCTTTTCATATGAGTTTAACGAGTCGAGAAAAGAGTTGAAACGTGACTCGTCAATTTTGTCAAACATCCATCACCTATCGCTATGAAAAAAGGTAAAGTGCATTATCCAGTTCTTGAGGCAAAATAGTTTAAAATATTTACAAAAACCTAATATTTTCATGAAAAATTGAATAAAAAGGAGAAAAGTAAATATATTTTTACCATTTACCATTTTACCTTGCTGTGAAGACCTTTTACTCACTTTTTCCCTAATTGTCCTGGAGAAGATTGAGGGAGATCTAGGAGATCATTCGCCGAGTTGCTAGTTACATGTAAGAGCCAAGGCCCTCAGCTCCATTTTCATGTCTTTTATTCCTATTTTTAACCATTTTTAGGTTTTTTGAGGGCCGCGATCAATTGGGGCAAGCATATCCTCGTTGCTTGCCAAACATTTCCCTGAGGCTCTCAAATCCAAGAGTGGGTAGATTGAGATTTCCATTGTTTAGGATTTGACACTGAGAGTGTTTCTATTGACCATCAACAGAGTGGCAGGGTCCCAGGCAGTACATGATACCAACAAGTCGAAGTTCCTATATGCTATTGACTGCATAACACCTACGATCTTCAACTGGGCAGAGGCCATGGAGATCAACATAAAGCACCAACTGACCAAAGCTAATGCGGGGAATCTAAAGAAATTTTGCTTCGAATTTGTACTCGTGACCTTTTTCTTGGAACGGGTGCCACTGTTCCAGTATCGGTTGTCTAAGATAGACCCTACCATGCCACACGACCCGTGGATGGCCCGGTGGAGTCGTTTAATGCCCAAGATCACTGGGGGCCATCACATGTCGTATAGACCTGCATTCTTTTCATGGCTACAACAACAGAAGATTGTCATGGAGGACTGGCCATACAGTGGCACCGACTTCCGTGGAGATCCGGACATGCCACTACTAGATGGAGAGGATTTTGATGATGAAGGTAAAAAATGAATTTTGAGATTTTTTAATTGTTTTTCGTATATATGCACTTATAAAATTTCTCTTGTTAATGCAGACGTTGGACTAGAGTGGCTTGCTAGGATGTCCCCATAGCCAGGTGCGTCGCTCGCCCGATTGATGTTGTCACTCCTTATCAGGAGGGGAGTGACAACGAGGAGGAGATCGCAAGGAACCTTGAGGGGTTGACTCATGGTATCCCAAAGCATGCTCAGGTGGGAGACATTCCTCGCCAATACCAGAGACACACGGTGGGAGTCTTGGATTAGATCCACCAATTGCTGGCTCATGTTACACAAGCTATATGATGCTACCATAATCACTATGCCAATTAGTTCCTAGGTCCAACATTTACATTTTTTTGAGGCCTGCATGCCACGAATATATGAGGCCTACGAGCTGCCAATGTTATTTTGGACACACATTATTTTTTTGGGTTTTAATGTATCAAACATTATTACCACACACACACACACACACATATATATATATTTGCGGTATTTTCTTGCTTACTATAGTACAAATGGTTTGTTTTTATATTTTCACATGTTTTGTAAAATGTGTGTTATATATATATATATATATATTTGCGGTATTTTCTTTCTTACTATAGTACCAATGGTTTGTTTTATCTTTTCACATGTTTCGTAAATGTCTATCCAACACATAATTAACTAATGCATCTGCCAATGTATTCATATGCCTAGGAATATTATGATATATAATGTAATCAAAATGTCTTTCTAGTAGATATGGAGATACATTATCAATATTTGAGGTTTTCTGATGGAATATTTCCCGTTGAGTTGAAGGATGACAAGCTATTAATCCAAGTTGACAACCAACTCTCAAATGTCAAGAGCAATGGATTCTAACAATAGTTCGATGACCGCACTATATTCAACAATGTTGTTAGTTGTACGACCTAAACAGATACCTTGAAGGTCAATCAACTCACTGTTAGGGTCATAAATAGCCCATGTCGTTGATGATAGGTTTCGGGTACTATGGCAAGCACCATCAACGAAACCGATGTGAGGAGTCATAGACATCTGCGAAGCAAGGAAAACATAGTAAACAGGAAAGCTATTTGAAAACTAACACACCAAACCACACTGCACAAAAATGAATGACACACTAATGTACACATGCAAGATGACCTAAGCACAGTACTTCTTGAGAGAGTCCATGCTGGGACTCGGGTAATTGATCAACATAGATGAACACTGGAGTATTACCATTATCATGACAAGTAAGAATTGACTTGGCCAAATAATAGAGTAAAACTCATATAAGGAATTTCCCCCATGCCCCCTGGGCGAGGGAGGTTTACGAGTCAAATGACTACCCCATTGCAATAATGGGCAATCGGTGAAAACTCAAGGAGGGAAAAAAATCTTGAATCCATGAAGGGATAAAGGTGCCCTTAGTTGAAAAATCTTGACCACGTCAGGATAAACTGACATGTCAATAGGCGATTGAGAAGAGAACTCTTCGAGACCAATAAACATGAGCGCCAGGCAAGGCAGGAACGAGGAACGATGATATGTATCGGTCCAAGGTGGTTGCTTGGGAGACATGACTTCCATGATACCTTCATCAACAAGGAAGATCTCGACTAAGGGATCAGGTGGTTCCAAAGCGCCAAGCCACGAGGATTGAGAATACATATCAAGAGAGATATTCTTAATAGAAGAATCAGGGGATGCAGAACTCGAAGCCAAAATAATTTCCATGTAATTGATTTTGGCAGGAGTGGAAGAACCTCGCCCCAGGTATCAACAAGATCTGGTGAAGGGATGGCCCAAGGATCAAATTTAACTGATACCATGTTGACAGAGGCAACATGAGGAGGTGGGAGTAGAAAATTCCCATTAAGGCATAATCTTTGAAAATACCTGCCCCCACACTCTCATAGGGAGCACCAGTATGCTTGGCGTACAAAAAATTGCCATCCAAAGAGGAAGAGGCAAAGAAAGATAACTCATCGATAGTGACAATCTTCCCTTGATGGGGAAAATGAATCACGTGAAATATGGAGGAGGCTACATAATACATAGCATGGGTCCAGCTCCAGCCGAGTAGAAGATTGTAATTGAGATTGGCGTCAACAATCTCTACCTCAACTTGCACTGTCTTGCCTTCCAGGGTAATGGCAAGGTTAAGTAAGAGATCGAAGGTTCGTGTGTCGCGCCCATCAAAAGCTTCCAAATTTTTCAGAGATTGGTTCAAAGCAGGAGAACTGATGGCCTTCCAGCATGCGATTGACATGATGTAGGTGGAAGCACCTTCATCAATGACAGTCCTGTGGATGGTCTTCTCATGGATGATTACCTGAATGAGAAAGGCAATCTGATGAGGGAGGCGTAGAACATGGTTCTCTAGATCAAAACATATAAAATTGGAATTGGTGGGATCGATACCCCTGGTAGCTGAAAACAAAGATTTTAGTTGCGATGGGTATCTTTGGAGCACCTCAAGAGTCGACATAGCTGACAGTGCCTGAGCCAAATACTCAACAATATTATAATGTTGAGTGGCTCAGGCATTAGGATTGTACGGGGATTTCCATAGCACACCACGAGAGGGTGGCCGTATAGGAGAATCAAGATTAGGGCGCTCAATATGAAGGGGGCCAAAACTCAGGGTAGAAGAAGAAGGGGCTTCTTTCTCTTTCCTAGCTATCAGAGCAGGAGTTTGGTAATCTTTCAATCTGGTAGCCACATTAATAAGCATACTCATCATGAAAAATTGAGATCCTGAGGAATCAGATGATTGAGGTTGGTCTACCATTTGAGTCTGCTGAGACAGAAATGGATCTTTGAGGAAAATGTTTGTCCCTTTGAGAAAATGACTGACTTCGGATCATCGAGGACAATCCTTAGTGTAGTGATCTTCCTCACAAATGAGGCAGGGATACTTAGGCTTCCGTTGTGAAGATTTTCCAGCAGATGATTTGGGAGGACCCTTTTTTGGGGTATCGGCTTTACCCTTGCCTTTTCCTTTCTTATTATCTTTCGAGGATTTGTCCACTGCAGTAGACTGGACAACATGAACCTCTGAGGTTTTACCAGGGCTAGGAGGATTCTGGGAAGAACTACTAGGGACAATATTCAAGACCAACTTCTGTTTGGAAGAAGCTTTAGTAGGGGTATGGGATAATGAACCAATAACTCCATCAACAGGAGGTAAAACTTGTGACTTTGATGTCGTGGGATCAAATGATGGCCACGGAGCATCGGGTAATAACTCATACAAAGTGTTAGACTGAGAGTAAAATAGATCTAAGTACTGGGTACAATCAAAGGCTTGTTCTTCAGTAACACATCCACCCATAGCTATATCACGAGCAATTGGGGTCACGAATGATTTGGTGAACCATTCAGTGAGCAACTGATCAACAATATCAAATTTTATTAGGTAACATCTACGCCTCCATTCATGGATGTGATCGGAGATGTGTGTCGTAGTATCTTACTTAAGCGATGTGAGAAAATAGGTGCTAGTTTCATAGCAAACCGACAACTAAAAATGCATGAGGAAAGCCATGGCTAAAGAGTTAAATTCATGGTAAGTACTTCGAGGAAGCTCGATGTACCACTTGGCTACAGTTCCTGTGAGGTTTCATTGGAAAAGACATAGACGAATGGAATCGTCAACGTAAGAGTTCAAAGAGTACCAAAGGAGATATGTCATCACGTGCGCTTGAGGATCTTCCTTTTCTTTCCCATCGAACTTTGGACAATCACTTGGCATCTTGGATGGCGCTGGAGTCCAGTACAACGAATGAAGGATTGGATCATTCGTAAGGCGAGACACATATGGCAACTCAAGTTTGGCCATGAATGGCAATTGAGTATTAAGAGGCATAGGAGGTCGGTAAGCGGGTTCGAACAGAGGAGCCCATCCCTACTAGTGAGGATTTTGACCCCATAGTGGGGGATTTTGGCCATATGGCATCTGATGCTACCCCCATTGCGGGTTACCTTGACCATAAGGAGGATTTTGACCTTGAATACCTTGGAACTATCCAGCCATAGATTGTTGGTAAGCAACGTATGGGTTAAAAGGCTATTGAGCATGTTGATCTTGGACATATGGATATTGTACCTATTGTCCATGAACATACGGTTGGTGAACCTGTTGTCCCTGAACAAGAGGATTTTGAACCTGGTGTCCTTGGGCATAAGGTTGATACACTTATTTCCCTTGGGCATAGGGATTCTGTACCTACTTCCCTTCACCAAAAGGATTATGTACCTATTGCCCTAGGACTTTAGGGTTTTGCACCTACTGCCCTTGGCCAAAAGGATTCTAAACCTGTTGACCTAGGACATTAGGATTTTGGGCATGTTGCTGCAGGACTTGACCCTGGCCTTTCCCTTGTAAGGGTTGACCCTGCTGATATGTATAAAAGGGTTGCTGCTGCCCGGGTTGGTTTTGCTGTTGCAAGGGTTGACCTTGTGGATGCAAAATTTGTGCCTAGGGCTGTAGAGGTTGGCCTGCGAGGACATGGGCTCGAATTTTTGTGGAGTATATTGCATCTGTTGCTACATGGTTTGCTACAATTGTTGCAAGGGTTTCCCTTGCGGTTGTTACAGTTGACCTTACTACGGGATCATTTGTCGTTGTTGTTGCATGAATATCCCTTCCTACAACAAAGGTTGCCCTTGCAATAACAAAGGTTTCCCTTGTTGTTGTAGAGGCTATCCTTGCTGTTGCAAGGGTACTTAAATAGTTCCCGAAAAATTTCCGAACTGAATCTGGCCATAACCACCCTGGAAAGTGGACGAGCCAGGCTGAACGTACTACCTAGACTAAAGGGTGTAAGGTTGATTAACCATTCCTTGAGAATCATATGGAATGTAAGGAGTTTGGTATTGGACCTGAGCCTCATAGGGCTGCTGATACTGGACATTGCTCGACCCAAACAGACCACCAGGATTTTGAACCTATTGGTACTGGACATTTCTTGATCCAGTAGGATCATCAAGGTTATGAATAATGCCAGGAAAGGCTGGTTCAAACCAAGAATGTGAGCTTGTGAGACACTCACATTGATGGGACCTGGCACCATAGAAACATTCAAGTTTTTCCCCTAGGCGATGGAACAACTTGGCCACTGACTAGAGGGATGGAGGAACTGACAGAGGCATTCCTCGAAATTGCCGGTTGAACCAGACAGGTGACTGGGACTGATGATACAAGGGGGTTCCGAACGGTGGATTGCACTGAGACTAAGGTAATAGCCTATTGGGAGGTCATGTTCGCAATGAATAGACCTAAAGTAGGCATGGTGCCTGACACCGAAATAGGGTTATGGTAAAGTGATGAGGCACTAGGTGTACCTGAAACCAACTGCGCCAAAGACACATAGTTGGGCGACAAACGGGTAGGAATTTCCTCTATTTAGGGGAAACCTTTAGGAGGGAAAGGATGTTCTTCCTCCTCGATAGTGTGTGGAGTAGAAACTTTTGACTCCTTCGGAGAAGTGACTGGAGCATCGCCTTCGAGTTCCATATCCTTGAACAAATGACAACGAACATCCAAAAAAGTATGAGGGGATAGTTCCAAAGGAACACCCAATTGGTCGTACGAATTGTAAGGATGTTGTGGTGATATCACAACAGGGTCAAACAAAGGATTCAAAGGATAGATAACTAGTCCAAGTTGATCATCAGTGGTCAACGAATTCTTAGGAGTTTGAACGACATTGTTCGTAGATTCTAGGCCAAGATCAGCAGATGACCCAATATCTAAAGTAGGCGAAGGAAGAGATGACAAAGGTTGAATGCTCAGAACAATTCTGAGTTCAACACCTTGGTCCTCGAGTGACTCTAGTAACTCAAGAAATGACTCTTCAAACAATCTTTCAGATGGAGGAGAGGAAGAGGAACTAGGTGAAGCAGATGGTTCAACCACGATGACCTTGTCGTAATTAGTAGAAAAGAGACAAATAAAATTCAAGGCTTTAAAATGTTCTTTAAGGGAACTCACGATTTGGTCCCAGAAAAGACTAACAAGATGTTAGCGGATCGTGGGCAATCAATTATTAAGACACATAAAAAGACTGGTGCTCTTTCATTTTTTTTAAGAGTTGAGAAAGAAATAAAGATGGCTTTATCACTCTTGATGGAGACAAGCTCAAAAGGATAAGTGCTTGAATGATCTTTTAAGTTTAATGAGTCAAAAATATCGAATGACTGCTCTGGATGATCTAGGTAAACAGGATTACAGGCAACCGTGAACAACAGAATACCTCCCGACAAATTGAGAAGTATGAGCAGAAAATCTCCTCGAATGTTGTGTTCGGTGTATCATGTTTGCAAGGCAGTCGAATCGGCTTCCTAAGGATAAAGGATTGCAGCCTAGAGGGTTCTCCCATTATATACTGGATGGTACAAGAACACAAATCCGTACTAGCGCTATCTAATGTTGGAGCTAACAACAACTTCTAGGTTTAAAGACGCTAAAACACGTCTCTAGCCTAGACCTTCTAGATATGAGCGTTAAGTTTCAATGCTTCCATAGGTTAATTCAATAGATTTTAAGGGTTGATATTGAATTAGGTTTCGATTACAAGGCCCTACCGTTGTCATCTAAAAAAAATCCTACATGCAGCTATATGAGAAAAGAGATCTTTGTCTTCGATGAAAATCAACACTAATTGAGGGATAGAGAGCACACAATCAATGCAACAATCAAAGAATGAAATATTTCACTAAGATATGTCCTAAATGCACTTAATCTTCGCTTAACAACAAAAGAAGTTTCATTTCATTTCCAATGCTTATGATGATGCAATTCTAGCTTCTCAATGGCACTACTCATGCAATATTTTTGCTTAAGTAAACTAGAATGATGTTCTTCTTTGCATAAAATGCAAAATGAATCTTTCAGATAAATCACTTTAATGAAAATTTTCACAATTCTGAACAAACAAGAATCAACCAATCCAAATTATGATAAATGAAACTAAAAGCAACTTCTTCCCTTAATTGAACAAACCAAACACATAAATGCTTCAATAAACAAACCAAGCAATGTAATCTATGCTTGGAAAGAGAAAAGACACACTCAAAATAAGAGAACAAACAAGACTCTTTCACTCATTCAATTGAAAATGCAGCAAACAAAGCATCCTAGTCACTTCTAGGAGGAAGAAGAGAGTCTGATGGTCAAGACACACTGGCACTGGAATGGGAGAAATTCTGATTTTTTCTTAACTTAGAGACCGGAGCGATTTTTGGGCCAAAACTAGCGTCGATTGGCACGACTTTCAAGCTAAAAATCCTGTTGATAGGCCTGATCGACACGACTGTTTGGCCAAAAATAGCGTTGATCAAGAGATTGAAAGAAACAATGAAAAATAACTTCACATAGGGCTAGACATAACACATCAGAGGGTGGGCTAAACCAAGAAAGCACACAAAGCAAGCTAAATGAAGCTTTCTAGTCAGGGAGAAAATGGTCTAAAAGGCTTACGGGGTCGAAATCATAAGAGCAAAACACACTAGCCAATATTTGGGACAAACCCTAATCTTCACTTACAAGCATTGACGCAACTGCCTAATTGACAATAAGCACCAGAGGGAGGTCAACGCAGATGTTTCTCAGCATATCGCGCTGATCGACGTGACTGTCAATGAATTAAGCATGCTGAGAGAGGGAGTCAAGAAAAAAAAATTTAAAACAAGGACCAAATCTGCTACTATGAATTTCAAACTTAGACCAATAAGTAGAAGAAAATAAACAGAACTAAAGGGAAAAAGTGGAACTATAAAAGTTCACACAAAATCATGAAATCTCAAACAAGAAAAACAGGAGGATTGTCTCCCTAGCAGAGTCGTCAATTTGTCGTGAAGTAAAATTATGAGTGCGGACACAAACACTTCCTCTAGCCCGATAATGGGTCTAGCCACAACTGATACATTCTATGGAAGATTTCCTTAGGTTAGAACCAATTAACAGGGCCTACCTCTTAGTACACTTATCTTGTTTGATGATGTCCTTGCTTGCTTATTCCAACTATCTCTCACTTCCTTCTTCAAACACCTGAAGCAAGTAAGCAACAACAAACAACAACCGTGATAATAGACAAATTGTAATTCAACCTACTTAACAAGTCAAGAAACATTAAGCCATGAACATGTAAGATGAAAAATCATGTAGGAAATCAATCGATAGTTGCATATATATTGAATCACGAAGAGATTATAACCATTGTCTTGATGTTTCCGTTCTCCTCTGACAAGACCAGGTTCCCACACACTTCTGCTAGAATTCCATGATGGCCTCAACAAAAATAGTTTTAAGGCTCTTCCCTTTAGGCTTCACACTAAACCAAATTCACACTTCTCCCTCACACAACTAGAGAGCTACAACTATGAATAGCTTGTTGTTTACTCCAAACTTAATTAGCACTAGCACACCAACATTAACACTATATCACTAGCTTGTGCTTGGGAAAAACAGAGGTTTATATAGGATGATTGGATGGGATATGGATCCTCTTATCATGGGACAAAGTCTTATCTCTTAAGGTAGATCCATCATTATAGGGGAAATGAGCCCAAACTGACATCCTCGACCCCATCCGGCCAAACCATTTACCAAACTTCTATTGCGAAGCTTCTAAAGCTGGAAGCTTCAACTCCTTATTTAAAAAAAGTTCCATAAGAAGATTGATGTGACTGGAACAAAGCTCAGTCGCTCCGGTTGGTGCTAGGGACAATATTAATCCCTGCATATTGGCGTGAGGAGGAAAAGGGCCATTAGCGTCAGTCTTGTAAACTGGGAAAAACATAAGTTTTTGGGGAAATGGTGCAAAAGGGAATTTCTCTACATATGAAGAGGGACACAATGGGAGTTTCTTCATGAAGGGTAAGCATTTAGTGTTCACTGTAGAGGTCCTCTAGGACCAAGGAATGAGGAGTACAGGGACAATGACCAAATGTTGTGTAACAGGAGGACACTCCAACACCTTGATATACCAACTCCAATGCTATGGTTTATTAACTCTAACTGAAAGGATGCTCTAATGCCTTGGTTTTATCAGATCCAATTGTAAGGATGCTTCAACATCCTGCATAGGCTCAAATTTGCCTCAACACCACCTTGTCACCTTGAAGTGTTCTCATACTCCAACCTAAAGGAGGCTCCACTCTCCGCCTTACACCACCATATCACCCTTAAGATAAGAGATAACTGAATAACATTTTTGGATGTATATGTCACTACATTGATATGCAATCATTGTTGTCTTACACATAACCACTATACTTTTAAGGTTCATGTAGATCTCGACTTTTGGATATCATACTGCATTAGTAGCAATAATCTCCATTGATTAGGAACGATCAACTCGCTTCAACAAGTCATGCAGATTGCATGTTCAACATGAAACTCTAGACATTGTCTTCAACCTCATTATCATGTTGTTTACCCTAGGTGTATCATATTTTGTAATAATGAGGAGTCTTCAGTCTAACCCTGCAATACAATTCCTTAGCCCTACCCAATAGTATTAAGCCCTTGCAACATGCAAACAGTAACAATATCTCTCATTTACTATGCTCAAAAATACTGGCAAACCTTAACAAATATGTCCTCTTTCTCCTACTTAATATATGCATTAGACCCTAAAAACATAGCAACAAACATTGACTCACAAGACCCATATAACCATGACCTCAATCAACAATATTCTGACTTCAAACAATACACAACAACAACATGCATTCAAGGACTCTAGTATTGTCAGTTTATTATATATAAAGGTTACAACAATACTATTGCAATATCATAACCATAACAATAACATCACACACCTTGTACATCCATACTCACAAATGGAAACCCATAAACATAACATCTCCAATAGCATAAAAGTAAATACTCTCTCAAGCCTACTATGGTAGCATCATAAGAACACTCTATATTTAGCTCAGATTATCATAAAAATTAATTGTATATTCTTTCCTCTGAAAGGATACCCTCCTACACTGAAGGGTTGATCAAAGAAACCCTTCAATTAATCCTCATACATGCTTTGACACACCATATATTGTCTTCTAACAAGCACTTAGGTCAGCTCACACTTACACCATAGAACTAACGTAGATCCTTGGAATATGTTTCAGAAAGGGGCAAAATTTTATCTTAGTACTTTCATAAAAGTGAGATTGAAAATACCTCAAGCTTGTTGATGTGATTGTGCCACTGAAGATTATCAAGAGTCTTAATATTACACAACCCTTCTCCGTTATTTTCTTCTACTGGAATTAGTCAACTGCACTACTCAGATTTTTTTCAAGTATGCTTCAGATCATATCAAAATACAATATAATAGAGTGGTTATAAATGATGATATCACTATATACATGTAATCAATAGGTCAAAAAAAATTGAACATATACCTCAATGAAGTCAACCTTTTTGCACACACACCTTTGATTGGATAGGTCCTACAACTACCTCAAAGAAGGACTAAAGATGCATCACAATGAGAGGTTGCATACATTATGAAAATTTTCCCACATTGTTCAATAATAATGCGTTAGGTCTGATATGTTCAGAGAAGGTCTGAGAAGCTTCACTGATGTGCTTCTAGATCTACTTCTCAATATGTTAGACACATAATCCACTAAGGTTATGGTGTGGAATGTGAACATTCATTGGAGTCCATGATACCACTTGGAATATGAAAATAAAGGGTAATAAGGCAAGGTATTAATATGTAAATCTTCATGAATTTGAAAGTATCTCACATTTATCTTAATATTTCCTATTCATTGTGAGTGCATTAACATAATATCAAAGCATAGGTCCCCTATTTTTTTACTTCTCTATTTGTCAGGTTTCTAACCCGCACTAGACCAGTTTTGGCCCACTCATACATGCCTCCTCTGCCATCCCTACTTCAACAATATGACATACATGTATTGTTTTCATCTAGGCCTCAGTTTGGGCTCATTCATTCTTTTTCGTATTCCCTGCCTAAATGACTATTTATTAGAATTTCCATATTTATGACCTTTGAAATCCGCAGGTCCCTATTTTTGACATTCATGTCCTTTCCTTTGATTATCCTGCAGTGTCTAATCTCTACCATTACTATGTAATTGTTCCAGTTATTTTTTCAAAAATTCATTTATTTTTTGGTTCCTTTTCTAGCGCATAGTGATGTGAGCGTTACCTTGTGCATTGCGTTCTTGTGATTGTCTTAATATTAACAATCTATTGTGTGCCATTTTGAATTTCTCAGCTATAAAATTTGTCTTCTGAAAAATTTATATGTGACTAAGTAGACTAACCTTGACACAAAAGGTTTGTTGTTATGGTTATGATAAGCCAGGGGCACATCAACTTCACCCTATGCATAGCCTCGAAAATAACAACCATGCGACCTGAATTTGATTGATCAAATTGATAAGGAGGAGAAATACAATGAATATCACTCACATAGGCCTAAACATTTGCTTCCCTCGGGATTTGAACACTGGTGGTTTGGTTTCCGAAATGACCATGTTGTGCTTCTTCCGACTGTATTTTCCTCCAAATGAGAAAATAGCTCTTTCATGACTTCCTTTCGCTATATATCCCACCGAAAAGACTGCTATTGAGCGAAGTTGGTAATTCCTAGACCTGAATGCACTGAAAGGAAATAGTTTCATTGGTAGGGGTCGTTGGGGAGAATGAAAGTTCTTGTAGACCATTGCATCCTTTGGAAGATTGATAGTTTACATGTTATTTGTTTTGTGCTAATTAGTGGGTGCATTAAACATGTTCATAAATTTCTTTGGGAAAAGATGATTTTCCCGTGAATATATTTCCAACCTTTATTATCCAACTAATTTCAGTGGTGCACTGACCATGGACTTTCCATTTTTCTAATAACAAAATCCTCATCAATATCTACTAACAAATTCTTTGGCAATTGTTGTAAAGCATATTTCAGTGTTATTGTTGATGGCAAAGACTGTTTTTTTATCAAGTCTTGCCATATAAATGTGGATAATGGGAATACATAAACACTTGAATTTGGTCATTATGGCCACTTGATGGAAGGATTCTCCTGTTCATATACTACATTTTAATTATATTTCAATGAGATCCATTGGCCCTTCATGATGGATGTTCAATGCAATAAAGTCTGAATTAAAAAGGGAAACTTCATACGATTGGTTTCATGACAAAACAATAATTGGTTCTAATAAATCATCTTTGGATAATAGTGTTGGAGTACCATAAAATTTCTATTGATGAATTTAGTGCATGAGAATTCAATTTGGGCTAAATTTTTTATGTAACACACATTGGAATGCACTACAACAATCTTATTTCCTGTGGATTTGGTACAACCTATAGGGGTTCTAAACTTTCATACACAAGGTGAAAGCTATAATGAGTTGTTTTAGAAGAGAAAGTTGTTATCAATACTAGCTCTTAATTAATTGGGAACTTCTTTGGTTGAGTTTGTTGAGCCAATCCACCTTCCATTTCTATGACAAAATAGTAATTGTAATAGACCTCTTCTCTGAGTTCTATTTTTTTTAATCAAGGTATGTCAAAATATAGTGAGAAGGTTTCTAGTATTTATATTCAAAGGTGAGGAAAGAATATCATATCATATCTTGAACTTTGTAAAGTGATTGATTAAAAAGTCGAAGGGCTCTTTGTATACTGGTGCATTTTCGGTTGAAGCTTACACCTTTCTTCAAAATGAATGCAAGTGTTTTATGTTCTTTGAGAAAATGGCTAGATTTAAAGGAGCATTAGAGTTATTCAATACTTTGATACTGTCTATTGGTAATGACACTGTGAAAATAAGCAAAAACACTCTTACTACTATTAAAATTTGTCTACAACATGCACACGAAAAGATTGATTTTTTGCAGCATGAATCACAACTACAACAAGATGAGATTCAACAAAAGAGTCATAATTATGAATTAGTTTTTGTTTAGAACAATCCTCTATTTGAAGTTGAAACAAACTCCCTTAAAGAACCATAAAGTGATCAAGTTAGTAAGGTTGAGTTTGATTCACATCAAGTGCTAATTTTAGGAGAAATTTTGCATAAAGATGCAAAAGTTCGGGTTGCACTTCCCAAGCCCTTAATTAGACCTTGGGAAGAGATTATAATCAACAAGCACAAAATCGGTCTTGGATATGTCAAGGATGTTTCCTTTCATATTCTAGACTATTCTAAGCCCATTCAATTTCAAAATGTCGGGTTTTGTGACCTCCCATGGTTAATATTTCACTCGTTATAAATAATTATAATTATTTAATGGTCGAGAGAGGGACACAAATTCCATTACTTAGGGAAGGAGATTGCTTGACGGAAATGTTGTTTTAATTATCAGTCCATGTTGTTTTGAGTTGTCTTAATGGGCTAACTATGCAATAAGTTTAATCAACAAGAAAAAGAAAAACCCAGGTGTCCTTAGCCTCTAACAACAAGTAAGAAAGGAAAAACTATTCGAGAATGGAATGGGTTGCGTTGTCCATGGAGTAGACTATGTGGAAACCTGGAAAAAGGGTGGACAGTTGGTCAGTTGAAAAAAAAAAGGAACATTCATTCACACACCCTTTCTCACTCATAGGGGTGAATAAGCACATGTAGATAGGACAATCTCTCAGAGGTACGTAGAAACAATGGACAAAAAGAACATAGAGAACACTGTGGTAAGAAAAAATAAAATTCCTCCAAAGGTGGAGGTGAGAGCATTGAGAAGGAAAGAACCATAATTCACTATTGTTAAACATTAGAAAGGTTAAAATCTAGTTGAATAATCCTCACAAAGGATCGTTGGGTGAAAGAATTATAGAGAGAAGTGGCTTGCCCAAAGGCTGAAGAACCATTGAATGCTTGTGGATTGATGAACCACTAGCTAGGAGAGAAGCACCCAGGGATTTGGGGAGCTGATGAACCACCAAGTGATGAAAACACTGTTGTTTCCTCTCACTGATGAATTATCCAGTAAATATGGTTTCTATGCTCCTACAATAGCTTATCCACTGATGAACCTTCCTATATTGTGGACTCCCTTCTCCTGAAAGTGAGTTGAACTCTCTGTATTATAGTATCTTGGTATGGATGTTTATTATGTATGAAAAGTATGAAAAAATTGAGTGGAAGTTTGTGTAGCTAGTGGATTAAGAAAGAGTGACCTTGTGGTATCCTATTTCAACCGTTTATTGGTTGAATTCTTCCCTCAGAAAGAACTCCTTCTCAAGATTTGGAATATGGCTTAGGGGTGACAGCTACAAGTAATAGTGGTTGTAGCTTGTCTGTAGTTGGGTGGAGAGTTCAAGTCTCACTATTAGTTTCCAACCTAATTGCCACATAAGATAAATATTTATTTATGTTCCTAATGTTTGAATGGAATGCACATGTGCATGGTAATGGATTAATGGCCCTGTTAATATTAAGGAATGTGAATTTTTGTGCATTAATGGATATTAGATTTCTTGTATGCATGTATGAAGAATGGTTGAATTCCTGTAAGTATTGTGTGAGCATAAATTGTTGTGTTTCTTTCACAAAATTAACGAATACAGTCTATTGGACTGCTTGTTAATTCTTTGCTATGTGTATGTGAGCTAATTGATTTTAAGAAGCGTGTTTATATGTTGTGTGAGGGAGTTGCTCGAGTTCCCTATGATTATGAAGAAATTCCCTTGAATTCACATTCACTGAATGCATCCCCTTGGGCATGTCATTTTTCCAAATTCCATCATCAATATTGTAGTGTATCTTTCAGCAAGTTTTGTTGATGTTGAGAGCTTAGTGTAATGGCTTCGTGACCTTTGTGCGCTGAGAGAGGAAGCAACGTTGTGGAAAAAAATAAATATATATGTTGTTAAGATGAAAGGCCAAATCACCTCATGTCTAGGAAATTTTGTGAGAAATCAAAATACTTTCTAGGTAAAAAAGACTCTCAGAAACATGTTAGAAAGACTAGTGGGACCTGCGACATCAGGGGTTGGGCGAGAGGTCAAACCGACCTCCAAGTTGGGTTCAGGTACTTCAATACATTGGTTGGTAGTTTTGCAAGCAAGGGTTGACCTCCAACCACAACGAATATGTGCCTTCCATGTAGGCTTACGAGGTAGCATAGCACCATGATGGCACTACATTGGGTATCACGTGGAAGTTAAGGATGACACGGTGGAATTTAATGTGTCACATTCAAATGATCATATCACTTGATTAAGGTGTCAGATTAAGGAAAAAATTATGTTGTTGGAAATATTTCAATGAAACAAACACAACAATGTTATCTATTTTAAGTTATGAAGTATATGGAAATGAGTGGAATTGTAGACCCCATTTCCATAACAGGACCATGGAGATTAGGTCTTTATCATAACTATCTCCATCTAACCTTTATTTTGGGTTAGGTTTACAAGGCGGTAAGTCACATAGTGGTATCAGAGCTCCCAGGTTCAACACTTGGACTAGAAGGTCATCATCACATAACTAATAAGTGAGGGTTTGACACTGGACCTTGAAGATCCAGTGAGGCCTTAAAACCTCATGTCGAGCATTAGAAGCTTGGACGTTTGCATATTGGTTATGTGTGCAGCTTGGTATATTTTATTGATATTTTCACGTGGCACAGTAATGATGATTTATATGATTTTATTGATATGAATACACTAACTGAGGTGAAATTTCCAACTAGATATATGCTAGCAAATTTCTCAAAAAAAGCCAAGGTGTTAACATTTATTATGCATTAAGATTTGTTAAAATCCAATAGTTCTATGCGTGTGAAAAAACATAAAAGACACTTAGGCTTAAAGAGATGAATTTTAAGGACCACGTGAACCACAAAGGGCAATACAACATAGAACCAACAAACAAAGGAAAGAATAGTAAAATGGTGCAATATAGCTCCTACCAATCACAACATGGACACGAAGAGGAAAGATCAACAGAATAGCAAGGAGAAGTAGAATCTCCTGATTGGATGGACACACTGAGAAGGCTGAGAGCAGAGGGAACATGAGTTGGGAATCAACCATAGAGACATGTGAAGCCCATTGTGGTAGGAAGAAAGAACCAATGGGCAAACAAGAGTATTGTGAAAGGAGGTGCTATGCTAAGCACTCTTAAGAACAAGGCAAGCACCCATGGAAAATAGTATGAGGACACTCATAGTAGCTAGCATCATCATCACCATCATCATTATCATGGGAAGAGAAGAGAAAGAGTGTATGAGCTAGAGGATTTTAAAAAGGATAATCCCCTCACCTTTTATGGGGAGATGAAGAAGTCAAAGGATGTTGAAGCATGACTGATAGGAATGAAGAATTTCATTTAATTCATAATTACTCAAAGAACATGAAAGCAAGAGTAGCTATTTTCAACCTAAGAGGCAAGGTTGATATATGGTGGGAAGATCTAAAAAATGTGAAGGGATTTATGGAGGAAGAATTATCCTGGAAGGAGTTTGAGGAATATTTTAGGAAACAAATATCTATTTTAGATATATTTTTGATAGCAACGCTAAGGATTTCTACGAACTCAGTGTTGGAAATGTAACCAATTTTGATCTTCATAAATGTTGTTGTACTCATTTCAACATGTATCTTATGTAACAAACAAAAGAATAAAACTTATTATTTTAAAGCATGGGTTTCATGCTCTTTATTGATGGTCTTCTAGGTAAAATCTTGTTCTTTGTACTTCTAGGGTTTGTTAGCTCATATGATATATTTTCATGAGTCAAGAGATTCAACATCATGTTTACAAGACCCTTCTGGGAAAAATATATATTGTAAAAGAATTATTTTAGGTCAAGAAAGTCTTGGAAACTTCCAAAGTACAAGTCAGCCCTGGAACATCAAGTTAGCCTAAAGGAGGGAATTCGAGCCCTTGGAAAGGCTATATAAAGGAGCAGTTGGATCTTATTTGGGACTAACTTAGCAACAAGTTTGATCTATCTTGAAAAGGTTCGATCTACAAGTAGAAGAGGAAAGGAAGGTGGATTGAAGGTATAGAAGGCAAAAGAAGGTAAGTCAATCTTGCTTTTGCACTCTATCTCTCTCACACGTGTGAATTTCTAGGGTTACTGCAGCTACAAAGAAGGCCAAAACTACATGTTCGAGTTGCAGGGGGACGAGGTGTATTAAGTTGCTGGAAGAAAAAATACCCTGTCTTGACTTCATTGACCTTGGGAGGAGTTATCTTTCTCTAATAAGGATCTCTTGAAGAATAAAAATTAAGGTTTCTACAACAACTACAGGGTTGAGCTTGCAGGACAAAGTTGTAGGATCGTAGTTGTGGTCGAAGTTGCAGTTGGAAGATGGTTGATGCAGGATTTAGTTATGGCCTTTGAAGGGTTGACTTGGTACTTGGAGGAGGAATGGGTCTAGGTTTTGGGTCTTTGTGGTCTCATTTGAAGAATATTATATAAGAAGAGAAGAGTTTCTAGGTTTTCCCCTTGGAGGGGTTTTTCCCTGGCTTGGAGCCTGATTTTTGTGTCCACTGTCTTTATTTTTCTCTTGATATTTGTTTGATGAATAAGATCCAATAACGAAACATAAGAAGAATAAGAAATTTCACAAGAAAGTATTAAGGTTAAATAAAATTGAATTAATAAGTTGCCACATTTTGCATTTTCCAACATCGTATCAGAGCTAAGGTGAACAAGAAGGCAACTAGAAGGATTATCTTGTGGACACGATGTGGGTTTACTAAAGGGAAAATGAGACCTATTGATCTAGAAGAGGGGTCTCATCAGAAGAAATCCCAAATAACAAGACTACATTGTTGCTCTCTCTTAAAAAAAGGATATAGTTGAAGACTCGTTGAAAGGCCTCCTTGAAGGAAGCATCAAAGGAATTTCAGTGTCATCACTTCTGAAAGCCATCATTGAAGTCTCTTTGAAGATATTAAAAACATAAATATAAGTTGGAGACATCATCAAAAAAGGGAATAATCTTGATCTTCAAGTAAGTATCATATTATTACTCTATGTCTGAATCTACAGGTAGTATGGGTTCTTTCTAAAAGGAAAGCAACGAGCTCATTGGTTCGTCAAATTTCCTAGCATGGAAGAAAATGATTGACTTGGCACTTATAGAACATAAAGTAATGGAATATGTTACTAGTGAAATTACTGAACCTAGAAAAGACAAGACTCAAGAACTAGAAAAGTACACGAAAGGAGAAGTAAGGGCACAAATGATCATTGTTGAATTCATTAAGGATCCACTTGTTCCATTCGTTGCGAAGTTGAAAACTTCTAAGGCTATGTAAGAGAAGCTAGGGAATTTGTACTCTGTAAGTACATAAGGAAAAAAATATGTCTTTGAGGAATAAGATATATAGAATGAAGAAATGAAAGGATGAAGAAATGTAATCCTTCCTAAATAAGATCTCTCAATTAAGAGATCACTTGCAGGGGCTTCGTAAGAAAATTTATGATTTGGAAATTACAATCTGTGCACTGAATGCATTGCCATTGAAACGGAGCAACTTTGTAACAAGAATCTACTCTAAGAAAGAATCAACTCCTTCTGATTATTTGTGGGATTCATGCATCATGAAAGAAACTAGGATCAAGGGAAAGGATGACATTAGATAAATGACCAGTGTCAAGCTTTTATGGCCCGAGTCAAGAAGTTGAAGGGAAAGTTTGGGAAGTCCAAGAAGAGAGATATGTCCAAACCCGTATAGCATCAAAATAAAGGAAAGAAGTGAGGCTCGCGTAGCTGAAGAAATGGGAGAACGAGAAAAGAAGTCGAAGAAATAATATGTGAAAGATCTATACTACTAAAGAAGGCATCTTGTTCGTCAGGTTCATTGTAAAGTTGGTCTTTCCTTTAGGATAGTTTTCATTTTTGTTTACTTTAGAAGAGTCTTAGCATCATAAGAGAAGCTTGTGATAGTAGCATACTTACATTCTACTTGGTTAAGTTTATTTGTAGAAATCCTCTAGTCTTTAAGGAGAGACATATAGACCATTTTTCATACTGTTCATCGAGGAACTATCTAACACTATGCTAGAGGAAATCATATTGCTTAGGTGGGTCATTATGATTCTATAAGAACCATCATTTTAGAGGTTCTTGGAAGAAACATATGTCAAGGTTAGTATACATTCCATATAGTATGGAAGCAATATTTTTAAAGAGATGAAGGAATTTAATGGTCAGGTTGTGGTCTCATTATAAGACATATAGTTAGATGATGGAATAAGAAGCATAGAAATGCATATTGAAAGTAAATCTTGGATAAGATTCATATGTGCAGAACCTTGTAACATGCTTTATATGATTATGTGATGCTTAAATGGGAAGAATGTGACTTACTTAAGAATAAATAAAATTAAGACTTTCTCTAGATTATGTAGAATAATGATTAACATCCAGTATAATCTTTGGAAGAAAAGCTCTAACTTGGTAATCAAGTTCATTCCTTGGGCACTCTAATGCATGAATGAAGATTCGAATGGAGATGAACCATAAGGATGTTGATATTGGGATGATAAAGTCATCATGGTGAGGTAAGTCTGATTTTTTAACTGTTGTTGGTTATCTAGTTAACATATTGTAACAACCCTGGTGAAAATTCCATGCAATAAAAGTAAATAAAAACAAAATAATAATCATAGATGATGGGACACTTATTCCAAGCTGAATATTGGGAAAAATCCTAGTGATGGGGATCATTTGTGATTTTTTATGGCTAAGGAAATTGGCAAAGGCAATGGCTAAGGCTTTGGAAACGCAAAATGCCATTTTTGGCACATTTATTTATGAAAATAATGGATATTAGGAGAAAAGGGAGGTGAAAGGTCACAGGTTGCATGTGAGGAGGAAATTGAAGGAAAAGAATGGAAAATGAAGAAAATAGAGACCTCATTCATAAAAAGGCTTATGAGGTTCAGTTGGTAACATTTTGTCAGTATAGTTTTGGAGCTCTCTCATTATTCTCTCTCTCTCTCATACTCTTGGATGCTTAGATTTTTCTTAGAGCACTCTCGGTGGGTGTTTCATACTTGGATTCTTGGAGTAAGAAGGCAAAGGAAGAGCAGGAAAGTGCAAGAGAGCATCAGGATCAATATCTACAACAAATTTTCTTGCAGGTACCGAGTTGCATGTATGTTTCCTTCACTAGTTTTAACATGCATGGCATATGCATGTGGAGTTTTGGTTGTGATATATCATTGGCATGGAGGATGGATGGGATTGATAGTGGATTGCCTAGCCTTAACATTTCCTGATAGCCTTGTGATTGCGGGTTTACTTTCATTTTCTTTTGTTTTGGTTGGTTCTCATATTTCCTTAGCTTGAGTGGAGTTATTAGTCCTGGAAACCGTGGCTGGACAAACGCTTTGGAAGCCCTGTAACAACTTGGGTTGAGTTACTAGTCCTGGAAGCCTTGGTTGGAGAAATGCTCTAGAAGCCCTTGGTGGATTGAGTTACTAGTCATAGAATCCCTAGATGGAAAAACGATCTGGAAGCCTTGAATAAGTTGTGGGTTGGGTTACTAGTCATAGAAGCCTTGAATAAGTTGTGGGTTGGGTTACTAGTCATAGAAGCCTTGAATAAGTTGTGGGTTGGGTTACTAGTCATAGAAGCCTTGAATAAGTTGTGGGTTGGGTTACTAGTCATAGAAGCCTTGAATAAGTTGTGGGTTGGGTTACTAGTCATAGAAGCCTTGAATAAGTTGTGGGTTGGGTTACTAGTCCTAGAAGCCTTGGTTGGACAAACACTCTGGAAGCCCTGGAAGGCTTGGATGGAGACCGATATGATGATGGTTTTGTAATTTCTGCTAGTGAGGTGAAATCAATATTTGATGGGTTGAGGTGGATGGCCTCTGGAAGCCTTGGATGAGTTTTGATTGATGTGTTCTATGAGATCCCACTTTCATGCTTGGAATATGGCACGGGGCTAAATGCCTGAAGAGAGATTTGGCTCATCCATTCTATGGTCGGGTGGAACGTGGAAGTCCCATCCCGAGTTTGAATTTTTTGTCATTAATGAAATTTCATTTCTCCTTGTATTTATATGAGAATTTTGATGGATTTTATGTGGTCTATATGGTTGTACTTTCATGAGTATTTCTGTTGCTATTACGCTGGTTATATATGTGTTTTATGTCAACAACCATGTGTGGCTCTCATCATATTTTTACTTGTAATTGAATGATCAATGTATCTATGACCTAATGGACGGAATGATGATTGATGTGTTGAGGCATCAATGTTTCTTAGCAATTCTCAGCTAAGTATGAGAACCCTATGCTCAGACTTGTTAATTACACATGTAGATTACACATTTGCAATATGTTTGACAAAATTCCTGTCATGGATAGTAGGGGTCCAGTCAAGGTCTTGAACAAGTATTTTCTTTAGTATTTTCAATTCGAAGTTACTTTACTGATTTGAACATATGGTTCAATTATCAGAAGTGACTTGGGCTCTAGGCCTGAAAAAGTGGCTCAAATCCTGGATTCATTGGCATAGCACTAACAATTTTGGCCTTTGGTCGTTGGAAAGCAAGCCAATGAGAGAGAACTTGTGTTGTTGGTCACACTCATGCCTATTGCATGGGAGTGAATGAGTATTAAATTGTCCAAAAGTTCGGTGGGACCCAAAGGCAAGTTGTCTAAAGTATTGGATTAGTTCCTGATGGTCCTGTAGTTGATAATTAATGTTTGTATGGCATGTTTTTGTCAGTTCCACTTCCTTAACATGATTTAGGAGGTTGGATAATATCATAGTGGCCTCTCGTGACATGTTTACCCCAACTGGATGGTTGCTTGGGTAGATGTGGGAGGAGGGTGTTACAGACTGGTATCAAAGCATGGTTCACCCCTCAGACTAGATGGGATATGCGTTTGTCATGTATGTCTATCTCTCACCTTTGCATTCCATGTGCTTGTTGCATTTTCATGATGTTTTTCATGGTTGTAGTGGTGTTGTCATGTGAAATTTGAAGTTGTTCTTGTGGAATGCATCGCCATGACTATATGATTGGCTACATGTCGATTTATGTCACTTATCATTGTAGTACGCTTGGTTACATTATTGTATGCTTGGTTGCATGTATCGTTTTTGTAGGTTTGATTTCAAGGATTGTACATTCATGCTTGGTCACATGTATTTATGCATATGTGTGGATGGTTATCCATCGCTTATTCATGTTCATGTTTGCATGTGGTCAAGTGTATAGTGACATAATGATGGTGGTTTTCATGCATGAGATCATG
Source organism: Pinus taeda (assembly GCA_000404065.3). Classification (NCBI taxonomy): domain Eukaryota; kingdom Viridiplantae; phylum Streptophyta; class Pinopsida; order Pinales; family Pinaceae; genus Pinus; species Pinus taeda. Next base: position 244,794 of record APFE030812010.1, read on the forward strand.
GTGTGTGTTGTGGTTGAGGTCATGCATTGATGACTAGACCCTAGCTATAATGATGGTTTCATGTTCATGTGCTTATATTTTATGTTTCTATATGTTATTATGATTATGTTATACATGTATCACACTGATTTGTTGTTCTTACAAACAAGGTATCCTGCCTAAGATATACTAAGGTACGTTAGTTTATTGTGATTTGGTTTAGCTAACATGATACACCTTGCAGGAAGAAATATGAAATGGCTAGCAAGATGTTTGACTACAAAGACTCTCCCTATGAATCAAAAGAGCATTATGGTGTTGGGAACTCTTTTGACTTGGCAGTGACATTAAGAAGTTTAAAGGAAGAAATAGGGAGTTGTAAAGCAGATAATGACATAATCATACAAGCACAAGAAAAGGTAGCAGAGCTAAATGCATTCATACTTTAGAGCTTGTCAGAATTGTAGCGACAGGGATCGCTTCGGATCAGCCATGAGAAGAAGGATAGAACTAATGGGGAATATGGTCGTAGATCACATGGTGGTAACCGATCATGTAACACCTCCTCCCACATCTACCCAAATAATCGGAAAACCAAAGTAAACATGCAACGAGAAGCCACTATGATATGTTTTGACCTCCTAAGTCACGTTAAGGAAGTGGAAATGATGGAGACACACCATTAGTTGATCCCATGCTATAGGCAAGAGTGCGACCAACAATCCAAAGTCGCTCTCACAACCTTGCCTTCTAGTGACCAAATACCAAAGCTATCAGTGTTATGCCATCGACTTCGGGATTTGAGACACTTTTTTAGGCTTAGATTCTAGATCACTACCCAAAATTGAACCATATATTCGGATCAGTAAAATAAATGGAAATGACAGTAATAAAGCAAATACTTGTTCAAGACCTTGACTAGACCCATTCTAGCCATGACAGGCATTTTGTCAAACATATTGCAAATGTGTAATCTACAGATGTAATTAATAGTTTTGAGCATAGGGGTCTTATACTTAGCTGATAATTTCTAAGAATCATTGATGCCTCAACACATCAAGTACCATTCCATCCATTAGGTCATAGATACATCGGTTATTCAATTACGAGTAAACACATGATGAGAGCCACATATGGTTGTTGTCATAAAACACATATGTAAGCAACATAATAGAAACATAAATACTCATGAAAGTACAACCATATAAACCACATACAATCCATAAAAATTCTCATAGAAATACAAGGAGAAATAAGCTTTCATTAATGATGCAAAATCCAAACCCGGGATGGGATCCACTCGACTGTAGAATGGCTGAGCTAAATCTCTCTTCAACCATTCACCCTGGTGCCATATTCCAAGCATGAAAGTGGGATCTCATAGAACACAACAATCAAAACTCATCCAGGGCTTCCACAAGCCATCCACCTCAACCCATCAAATAATTATTCCACCTCATGGGTAGACATTATAAAACCATCATCAAGTCGATCTCCATCCAAGCCTTCCAAGGCTTCCAGAGTGTTTGTCCAACCAAGGCTTCTAGGACTAGTAACTCAACCCACAACTTATTCAAGATTCTAGAGAGTTTGTCCAACTACGGCTTCTAGGACTAGTAACTCAACCCACCAAGGGCTTCTAGAGAGTTTCTCCAACCAAGGCTTCCAGGACTAGTAAATCAACCCAAGTTGTTATAGGGCTTCCAGAGTATTTGTCCAACCACGGTTTCTAGGACTAATAACTCCACCGAAGCTAAGGAAACATGAGAACCAACCAAAACAAAATAATGAAAGTATACCCACAATCACCATGGCTATCCAGGAAATGTTAAGGCTAGGCAATCCACTATCAATCCTGACGTTCCTCCATGCCAATGATAGATCACAACCAAAACTCTACATGCATATGCCTTGCATGTTAAAACTAGTGAAGGTAACATATATGCAACTCGGTACCTGCAAGGAAAACTGTTGTAGATGTTGATCATGATGCCCTCTTGAAATTTCCTTCTCTTCCTTTACCTTATTGCTCCAAAAATCCAAGTATGCCACACCCTCCAAGAGTGCTCCAAGAAAACTCTAAGTCTCCAAGAGTATGAGAGAGAGAGAATAAGGAGAGAGCTCCAAAAATGAACTGACAAAAGGTTACCAAGTGATCCTTAGAAGCCTTTTTATGAATGAGGCCTCTATTTTCTTCATTTTCCATTATTTTCCTTTAATTTCCTCCTCACATGCAACCTACAACCTTTCACCTCCATTTTCTCCTAATTTCCATTTTTTTCATAAATAATGTGCCAAAATTCCATTTTTCCTTTCCAAAGCCTTAGCCATTATCTTTGCCAATTTCCTTAACCATAAACAATCACAAGTGATCCCCATCACTAGGATTTTGCCCAACATTCAGCTTGGAATAAGTGTCCCAAGGTTTAACTTGGAATTTTCACGAGGGATGTTATAGAATCCTCCTCCTCGGAGAACACCGTCCTCAGTGTTCAATCAGACATATACTTTAGCAACCCGCTGAAAGAAGTCATACTTCTCGTGGATCTTTATAACACAGTTCGATGCAGTATTTACAATGAAAGATCTGCTCAAAACAAAATGTCACGACAACATGATAACACAACACATTACGGTATTTACAATGATCATCTTATTGAGTACCAACCCATATGACATCATAACATCATGATAACATAGTATCATGACAACATAATCATAATGACATAACACCCATACCGCATAGTGGAGCTTTATAACATAGTTCATGGCACTTTTCACATACATATACATGTGTACATATAGAAATATTACCAAAAATATATACCAAAACATATACCAAATTGTATACCAAAGCATATATCAAAACATATACTAAACACCATATCTAAGCATATATCAAAACATCTTATAGCATGTACCTAACCATTCTAAAGCATATATCAAACCACCATAAAGCATATACCAAACCACCATAAGCACATATAAAACCACCATAAATCATATACCAAACCACCATATCGAAGCTGCTTTGCCTCAACCGTAAAACAAGGAAGGATACATAGCGTGCATCTGATTCGCCATCTCCCATGCAGCTTCATTAAACCCAAAGTGCTTCGATTGCACTTTAACTTAAGCAATTTCTCAGTTCTGGATCATGAGCACATTTTTTTGAAACATACACCGAGGCTCCATCTAGAATTCTCCATCTGGTTCCACTAGTCAATCACATGATCAAAATCCTTAACATACTTCTTAAGAAATGATACATGGAAAACATCATGGACTTTCACTATTGGAGGCAGTGCATTTTCGATAGGCTACTAGCCCAATACTCTCAATAATGTTGAAGGGTCCACAAAACCATGGTGCCAGCTTAGCACATGATCCAATCTGCAAGGATATCTTCTTCGGTTTGATGCGCAAGTACACTTGTTCCCCAAACTGGAACTCCTTGAAAAATCTATTCTTATATGCATAGATTTTATGTCTATCCTGTGTTGCCTTTAGACTCTTCTTAATCACCTGAATTTCTTGTTCCATGTCTACCAACATATCTAGTTCAATAAATACCCTGCTAACCAGATCACTCCAACTGATGGGAGTGTTACAAATCTACCCATACAATGCCTCAAAATGACTCATCCTCAATGAATCCTCATAACCATTGTTGTATACAAACTCTACCAAAGGGAGATACTCTTCCCACTTCCTCTGTTGATGGATCACATACATCCTCAAAATGTCCTCCAATATCGTGTTGACCCTCTCTATCTATCTGTATGTTTGCGGATGATAAGCTATGCTAAACAAAAACTATGTGCCCAAACCTACAAATAACTCCTTCCCAAACTTGGAAGTGAACTTCGCATCCTTGTCTGACACAATCTTCTTTGGAACACTGTGCAATCTAACCACATCTCTGGTGAATACCTGTGCTACATCACTAGCTGAGAATAGACTTCATCGGAATGAAGTGTGAAACCTTTGTTAATCTATCCATAATGACCATAACGGAATCGGAAACTCTGTGATGAAATTAGTGGAAATGACCTCCCATTTATACTCTGGAATTGTGATCGGTTGTAGCAGTCCAATTGGATGTTTACACTCTGCTTTCACTTGGTGATAGTCAAAACAACTTGCCACAAATTTTGCTACGTCCCTCTTCAAATTTGGCCAATAGTAAAATCTCTTCACCTTTGTCAGTGTCTTCTGATAACCTGGGTGATATAAATAAGGTTTCGCATGAAACTCCCTCAAAATCACCTTCTTGAGCTCACTATTATCCAATACATATATACTGTCTTGAAACCTAACCAATCCATCCGCTGTAAGGCAATAATCCATACCCTATGCACTTTCACTTGTACCAATACCATTAACTAGCTGCAACCTATTCACATTCTCCATATACCTAACATCTTGATGACCTGCCTGCAAGATCCTATCCTATAAGTCTGTCCCATAGGAGCTCATGGATGTCAAGTGATGTACTTGTACCCATCTACTCAGAGAATCTTCCACCATATTCTCTAAACCTTTGATGTACATGATCTTGAATTCAAACTCGCTTATTGTGGGCAACCATATAGCCTACCTGAAGTTCATATTCAGTTGGTCAAGCAAATACTTCAACCCAATGTGCCCATTCATAAGTGCAAATCTCCTGCCATGAATATACTGTCTCCAAATCTTTAATACATGTATGATATCTGCTAACTCAAGATCATGTGTCGGGTAGTTTTTCTTGTGCTCATTTAGTTTTTGGGACTCATAGCATACCACTTGTCCATCCTGCATAAGGACTCCACCATGCCCTCTCTTACAAGCATCTATGCATACCACAAACTCTTTGTCCAGATCTACAATCTGTAGCACTGGTGCATGTGTCAACAACTGCTTGAGTTACTCAAAACTAGCCTCACACTCCTCAGTCCATTCGAACTTCTTACATTTCCTTTGTAATGATGTAATGGGATAAGCAATTTGTGAGAAGTTCCTGATGAGCCTCTTGTAATATCCTCCCAGTCCAATGAAAGATCTTACCTCATCCACACTCTTAGGAGCTACCCACTCCATGATGGCCCTTACCTTCCCTAGATCTACTGCAATTCCTTCTTTGGAGACAACATGCCCCAAGTAGTGTACCTCACTCTGAAAGAAACTATACATGTTGAGCTTAGCATACAACTGATGCTCCCTAAACAACCTCAACACCACTTCTAAATGCTCAACATGCTCTTCCTCATTTTTAGAATATACCAGTATATCATGAATGAACACAATAACAAACTTATCCAAATATGGATGCAACACACTATTCATCAAGCACATGAATGTAGCTGGAGAATTAGTTAAGCCAAATGGAACAATAACAAACTCATAATGCCCATACCTGGTCCTGAATGCAGTCTTTTAAATGTCCTCCTCTTTGATGCATACTTGATGATATCCAAATCTTAGATCAATCTTCGAGAACACTGCTACTCCCTTCAATTGATCAAACAAGTCATCAATCCTCGGTAAAGGGTACCTGTTCTTGATAGTTACTTTCTTCAACTACCTGTAGTCAATGCATAATATGAGAGTATCATATTTCTTCTTCACAAACAAGACCAATGTTCCCCAAGGTGATACACTTGGCCTAATGTTTCACTTGTCCAACATTTCTTTTAACTGCAACTTTAACTCAACCAACTTAGGTGTGCTCATCCTGTAAGTTGCTTTTGATACTGGAGTTGCCCCTGGCACTAACTCGATAGAAAATTGTACCTCCCTGTGAGGTGGAAACTCTATAATGTCCTTAGGAAATACATCCTTGAACTATTGTAGAATTGGGTACCTGCTCAACACATCTTCATCCTCAACCTCCTTACCCTTATCACTAGAAATGTGTCCTACAAATAGCTTGCACCCTTTCCTGTGCTACACTTTGCTTGCGTAGTTGTCACCATCGTAACTGATGTGGCTTTCTTCTTTCCCTGTAAGACTCTTGGTTCTCCATTGTCATCAACACACTCAATGGATTTGTCATAACACTCTACCTTTGTTCTATGAAGATACAATCAATCCATGCCCAACAACATACTTTATGATCCCAACAGTAATACATTCAAATATGTTGCGATAGGCATACCATTCAAGTCAAATGCACAACATATTACTCCATGATGGACTCGTTTCTTTGTACCTATAGCCAATTGTACTAACCAAGACTCTGCATGCAATTCCTTACTCCAACCACACTTATCCACCAAGTCAGAACTAACATAACTATAATTAGATACATGGTCAATCAAAATATAAATAACTTGATGGAAAATCTTACGTCCATCTCAATGATAGATGTATGACGCTCTGCCTTCCTATTGTCCATTGCTACATAGATACATGGAACTCTCTAACCAAGATCTCCAATGGTCTGTGCCTCCTGTGGACTGTATATATGAGGTCTACCAACCTGATTCTGCAGACAGTCTCTCCAGCGATGATCTTTTCCACAAGTCCAACACTCTATAGGCTTCCAACCTGTCTCCTTGTTCTATTCTCCTGACTAGAATCCCTGTCCTCTATCTGATGTATTGAAATTCTTAGGTGGTGAAACATTCTCCTTGTTACCTATGCCCTATGTTTGTGCTCTCTTATTGTCCCATTTTCCTTTGTTCTTTGCACTACTTTTCTAGTCTCGCTTAGTCTCAATTCTACGCTTCAATTTTTCATAGCATTACTTAAGTTTTCAGATGGCCTCCTCCAATGATCTAGGCTCGTTGAACTCAATTCTATCTTTGAACGCAACTGGTAATCCACTAACGAATCTATGAATCTATGCCTTCTCCTCCTTGAGGTAAGGCACATACCTTAATGACTCCAAAAATCTGCTAGCGTACTCATCATCTGTCATGGATACCATTTTTAGCTCATAGAATTCTTTCGCCCGGTAATCAAAGTATCTTTCTGACAAATACTTCTTCTTGAATAGCAATTAAAACTCACTCCAAGTCAGATCTTCCTCATTTATACCTTTGAAATTCTTCACATCTTCCCACCAAATGTCTGCTTTTCCTTTGAGACTGAATGTGGCCACTCTAGCTTTCATGTTCTCTGAATAGTCATGCAATCTGAAGAACTTCTTCATTCCTAGCAACCATGCCTCTACATCTTGCGATTTCTTTACCTCTCCATCAAAAGTAGTTGGCTTTGCTTTCTTAAAATCATCTCGTAAGTACCCCTTATCACTCCTCTTGTAAGGATGATACTGATGAGGCTCATCAATGGGTAAATTATATGGACCTTAATGCACCTTCAGCTTACTAAAATAATTTTTTCTCATAATTCTTTAAATGTTTTAATTATATTTTGCTTAATGAGAAGAGTAAAGATGAGATGTCATGTCTAATGGTCAAATGTGCATTGATTACAGGTTTTGGAGAAAATTTTGGCTAATTAAAGTGTAGGAACTCAAATGAGACAATTAAGAGGGATTCTAGGAGATAGGATCTCCCTCTTTAACTCCTCACTCACTCGAAGATTCCTCAATAAAATCTCATCATCTCGGAGTTGCAAGTAGCCGAGTCATGAGGATCATTGGTAGCCAAGCCAATGACAGTTGAAGACCATTTGATCTCGAGATTAGGACCCAAGCCTCATTAGGATTCAGTTTTTTTGTTCAAGATAGTTAAGCAGCATTTTCGAGTTGAAGCATTATAATTGAGCACTCTTGTGTATTTTTTATATTTTAATGAAAATGAGAAGAATTCCCTTGATCTAGCATTGATTTGACTCAGAAGGCTGAATATCTTAGGTTAGGGCCCAATCCTAGTAGCAGAGATTCCTCTTTTTGTAGATGTATGCTTAGATTATACTCATCATTAGCTGTTGAACTGATTTTGGTGTTTTTAATTTGCAAGTATTGGTAGGGTTAATTAGTTTGTTTCCATTTGTTTATAGTTATAATAGTAGCATCCTAGTGACAAGAAGATATTCTAGAAAGGTTGTTCGTAAGTTGTTTCCACCTCATTTCTCCCTTTCAAGAATCATGATTTGGGGAACACTTCCCATACAACCCAAAAAACATAATTCTTGCTTTTCTACATAATTTATGGTTTCTTAATAATTAGGTCATTATCTTTCAGTTTCATAGGATAAGTTACAATTGGCATTTTTGATCTCTTAGGTTTTGTACTAATTTCACAATGCTTTTGGATTGATTTCAAGTACTTACATTCATGAAATTAGCAAATAAATGGTAACAACTTTGTTTTCTTCTATTGAATAAACCCTTCTTGTTTATAGATGAATTTATTTATAAATGAAAACAATGATGTGTGTTGTTGCAGAAGCTTCTACATTGCATGGAGACCTCATCTCATTAGCCTCATCCAAGCCATATCCACCCATGTTTCCAAAGGTCACTGATGTCTCAATTCAAATTCTTGTTTTATAAGGAAAATTTGCCATTTCCATTGAGAAAATCCAACCATCTTAAAGCCTTTGCTTGATTTATGAGTAGTGTCTACCACTTCCATGTCTTATTCCCTCCTTATTCACCTTTCCCAAGCTCCATTCCACCTTCTATACCACTTCCTAATCTTTCGGCCTGTTCATGTAGTAAAACATGGGATCTTGTAGGAGAACTAGTACGTCCTGAGACATCTTGTAGGAAATCTTGTAGCAGCCCATTTTGAGCCTAAATAGAGAAAAATCATCACTGAAGATAGGATTAGGCCCCTACTTAACCTCCAAGCCATTAAAACCATTATACCCTCTTCCTCCACAGCCGCCTTCCTTGCTAAAGAACAAGGAAATATTAGCATTTACATTTATAAAGCAAAAATATTTAAAAAAGGAGTTCTTTTATATTTACACATGCACACAACAATTAGTATTCTCTAGATCAGATTTCAAACTTAGATTCATTAAAACCTCACATGTGACAAGTAGGGTTAAAGTAGGGTTAAAGTCAGGTTCTTTTGCAAGAAAAGTGTGTTAACAAGTAGATAAAGGATTTCATGTTACTTTGTAAGCATTTTTTTTAGTCTTTCATTCTTGCAATTAGGAAACATTTATTTTCTCTCATTTAGGGTAAATTTCCCCTCTTCAGTTGGTAATCATACTTCTTCTAGTCAATAGAAGGCTAGTTTGAGAAACCCTAGTGGTCTATCGCCCCAATTAAGTAGTGACAAGAGTAGACCAATTACATCTATTTGTGTATACATTACTATCATCTCCAAGTTTATACGAACCCCAGGTTGACGAAGTAAAGTTGGTAGCCCTAGGAGTTGTAGCATCCTTGCTGCAATACTGGTGCTCATCACTTTTTGGCGGCGTTTCCTGGGAGGTGTTTGAGTAGATGTGATTTCTGCTTTCTTTCTTCCTTTTCTTATCTCTTTCATTTTGCAATTACTTCCATTCAGTAAATAGTTGCAATTTATTTATGTTTTCTTTCAATTATGCAAGCAGTTTAAAACTTAACCAAAAAAAAAAAACAACACTCCTTTCATGCCTTGTAGGAACAAAGACAACTTAGGAAAATTTCTGTCAAATTCCCCCACCACTTCAAACAACCAACCTTCCTTCTTCTTCGGTGGCTGTGAGCTAGAGGACACCTTAGGTGAACGACCAAAGGTTTTTTAAGAGCCTATAGGGGAAGAAGATGAAATCATTCCACCAACTGACACAATGGCTGAAAATAGAAATGAAAGGGGAGACAGAGAAAAAGTTGATGGTGATTTTCCCATCAGAGAAACTAATGGGGATGCTAAGAAGAAAATCATAAGCCATTTTTCTCTTCCTCACTTCCATGGTCTGACCTTAGAAAATCTAGATACTTTTTTGTTTGAGTTTGTTGTCATATGCAAAACTTATGATTACACCTCTGATGATCAGAAGTTGAAATTATTCCCATACACTCTCAAGGATGCAACCCTGCGCTATTTCATGGGTTTACTTGGGGATAGTATCACCACTTGGGCTCAAATGTAACAAGCCTTCAACAAAAAGTATAGGGACTATTGTAGGTACAAAGATACTAAAGAGGAAATTTTTAGAATGACATTGGGAAATGATGAATCTTTAGAAGATTATGAAGAAAGATTCTAACTCAGCTACAAAAGGGTCAGGTGCACCCTTGATCCTGAATCACTTAAGTTAGTTCCTCTTAGGGGGATCAAGGAAGATCTCCTAGAAACCCTAAACTTGCTGCCAGGCAGGGACATTTACCAGTTACCCTATGATGATATCAAGATAGTTTTCAAGAATCATTCTAGGGCAGTTAGAAAGAAGGGTAGGGCTATTCAAGCGTTGGCCAGTTCATCCTCTTCCAATACATCCAAAGTGAAATTGGGAACATGTTGGAAGAATTTAAAAGTGAAATGCTGGAAACCCTTACTCTCAAAATGGACACTATGCATATCAAAAGGAAGCAGGAGGAAGAAGAGAGAGCATTATCCATCTTCTACCCTAGATGCATAAGGAGGCACCCCAAGAATGAATGTCCATTGAACCTTATAGAAATATGCTCGGTCTGTGAGGAAAACCACTCCATAGACAAGTGCCCTTCTATGCCTAGATTAAAAATTGTGTATTAGGGACTCGAAGGGGTGACTGAACAACTCTTGTACATAAATCAAAGGAGGCCTCATGGATCTTGACCATACCAACAAGGCATTCAAGGGTCATCCTATTCATATTACAACCCTAATCAAAACACATCCATTCCCCCTTGGTGCCCCCACACTCATCCGTCCTGGTCTAAACCTTCTCCCAGGTCTTTTGCACCTCAATACCATTCCCAATTGGCCAACCAACCATTTCCACCATATACTCCTCCATAACCTCAGTGGAATGCACCACCCCAGGGGTGGAGGCTCCCATACAACCAAGCTCCATGTCTATTTCCTTCACCTCCATCTCAACCACAAATCCTACACCCTGCTCCACCTAAACAACCTCAGATGCTAGCCCAACCAAACCTGAACCCAAACAAGAGACATGCATAATAGGTTTACAATGGAGAAACATCCTACCCTGCCTACGTTGTGGAAATTCATGAAATTAACCTTAGGTTTGAGAGAGTATTTCCAGATAACCAACCTCCATCTCCACCTAGGGAGCGTGAGGAGGAAAGAGAGGAAAGTGTACCTAGAGTGAATCCACCCCCCTTTCTTGAAAGGGTAATCCATCCTATCCAGCACACCCCAGAAGAGACTAAACTTCTGGGTGAGTTGAAAAATTTGTGTGTCAAATCTCGGTTCTCCAAGCTATCAAATATTTCCCCATCTACAACAATATGATCAAAGAGAAGTGTTTCAAACATCCAGGAAGGTGAAAGAAAGACACCCCTACCATTAATGTCATTGGACAAGTGTCTGACTTAATGATGGGGCGGGTAATTTACCCAAAGTATCTAGATCCTAGGAGTCCTGTAGTAGATGTACACATTGATGGCACCATTGTTCCCCATACCTTGATTGATCTTGGGGCTTCCATCAATGTGATGACTAAGGAAACTATGCTCAAGTTGAATCTCCAGGGATAATTAAGGAAGACCATGTCAGTCTTACAACTTACAGACCGATCCATAGTAGCTGCTAAGGGAATTGTTGAGGATGTGATGGTCTCCATTGATTCCTAGGAATACCGTTGACTTATTAGTTCTCCAGCCTAAGACCAAATTCAATGGTTATCCTCTCATCGTTGGGAGGCCTTGGTTAGCCACTGTCGATGCCTACATAAGCTGCAGGGCTGGAAATATGACCATAAAAAATGGGCATCTATCCAAACAATTGGTCTTGTACCCTCTTGCTCAACCATCCCTAGATCATGACTTATCCTGAAGATGAAGTCTACCCTTCCCCAATCTATACCCTAGAAACTACAATAGGAGGGGGACAACCTGATGAAGATGACCTGATTGAACAAATCCTCCAAAATCAATCTCCCAAAACCATGTCTAGGGAGGAAGTAGTAAAGGAAGCCAAAGACGAGCCTCAGATTGATCTATGCTTAGTTGACTCAAACCCTACTCATGTCAAGACGATAGAATTTAGCCCTGAAAGAACATTGAAAATCAACCCCTCTCTCTCTGTACACCAAGAAGAGGGGTTATGTAACATGTTAAGAGAGCATTTGGATACCTTTAATTATAAGTACAAAGAAATGAAGGGAGTGCACCCTTCAGTGTGTACTCACCACATTTACGTCAAGGAAGGTTGCAAGACAATCCACCAACCCTAGAGGAGAATGAATGCAACCCTCAAGGATATAGTCAAAGAGGAACTACATAAGTTTTTGGGTGCAGGATTCATTTACCCCATCTCGGACAGTGAGTTGGTGTCTCCTCTGTTTTTGGCTACACAGAAAAAAGGAAATTGGAGGATCTACGTGGATTATTGAGAGCTAAACAGAGCCACAAAGAAGGACCATTTCCCTATACCTTTCATTGACCAAGTATTAGATGGTGTGGCAAGGAAAAAGTTCTTCTCTTTCCTAGATGGATTCAGTGGTTATAATCAAATCCAGATCAACCCAAAGGACTAGGATAAAACCACTTTCACCTATCCTTGGGGTACTTTTGCTTATAGGGTCCTTCCTTTTGGTTTATGCAATGCCCTTGCCACTTTCCAGAGAGTAGTCCTGAGCATCTTTACAAAGCTAGTCCATGATTCAGTAGAAATTTATATGGATGATTTCACCCCCTATGGGTGTGATTTCCTGGAGGCTCTCTCTAACCTAGGAAAGGTGTTAAACAGATGCATTGAAATGAAGGATTGCAAGTAGACCAAAATAAAATAGCCAACATAAAAAGGGTCCCTACTCCACAGAAGCATAGGGATGTCAAAAGTTCCTTAGTTTTAGCAGGATATTATAGCAGATTTATAAAAAAATTAAGCAAAGGTACTATCACCCTTAGTCGGATTATTGGCCAAAGACTCCAAGTTTTTATGGTCAAAAAGCTGCCAAGAGGCCCTAGAAACCCTAAAGGATAATTTGACTACTGCACTTATCCTTCGAGGCCCAAATTGGTTCTTCCTTTTGACATTCATGATGATGCCTATCACAAAGCTATAGGAGAAACTCTAAGCCAGATAGATGACAAGCTACCTTATGCCATTTACTTCATGAGCAAGAATCTGTCCAAAGCTGAGTTAAACTACACAATAACTGAAAAAGAGCTCCTAGTTGTTGTCCATTCATTAAATAAATTTAGGCATTACCTTACTGGTTACCAGACATTTGTACATACAGACCATGCTTCCATTAAATATTTGATGAACAAACCTGATGTAAATGCTCAGATTATTAGATGGTTACTTTTATTACAATAATTTGATCTAACTATTATTGATAAGCCTAGAAGAGAGAATGTAGCTGCATATTTTTTTATCCATATTGACTTTGCTTGTAGGAGAGGAAGGAATGGTTGATGACCAGCTACCAGATGAGCATTTATTCTCCATTTCATTTCTCTCTCCATGGTTTGCTAACATAACAAAATATTTAGTAGCTACACAATTCCCTCCAAGGAAAAGAGAAGAATCGTAAGAAAAAATGCCCCATTCACTTGGATTGGGGGCAATCTCTTCAAGATGGATCTAGATCAAATTCTGAGAAGATGTGTCAGGGACAAGGAAGTTTTTGACATCCTTCTGGCCTGTCATGATGGGCCTTGTGGAGGTCACTTTGCAGCCAAAAGGACAACATTCAAGGTGCTACAAGTTGGCTATTACAAGCCCACTCTCCACCAAGATGTAAAAAGGTATACCAACATGTGCGATTGTTGCCAAAGGATGGGGAAACCTACCCCTGGGGATGAAGTGCCTCTACAACTTCAAGTGACTTTAAATCCATATAACGAGTGGGGCATGGATTTCATCGGGCCCATTGACCCTCCATCTGGATAGAAGAAGTACATCATTGTGTGTACTGACTACTTAACAAAGTGGGCTAAAGCCAAAGCTGTCAAGGTAGCCACAAAAGAAAAAGTGGTTGAATTCTTGAGGGAGAATATGTTTTACATGTTTGGATACTCTAGAGAACTAGTCACTGATCAAGACAATCAATTTAAATTCCACATGATTGAGAATATGTTAAGCCAACATAATATCAAGCATATAAAGTCCACACCTTACCACCCACATGCTAATGGGAAAGTAGAAGTCACCAGCCAATCTTTGGAAAGCATTATGACCAAAGTGATTAGCAGCAATAGAAAGGATTAGGCAGACAAATTGATGGAGGCCACTTGGGCCTACAATACTACTTGGAAGACTACCATTGACTTCACTCCTTATGAGATGGTCTACGGGAAGAAAGCCCTGCTATCCATTGAATTTGAATACAACACCTTAAGTATGAAAACACAATTGGATCTAGATGTCACAAGGGCACAACAAGAAAGATTGCTCCAGTTAAATGGGTTAGATGAATTTAGAATGCATACCCTCCTGCACATTGAAGTGGCTCAAGTACAAAGTAAAATCTGGCATGACAGGAATATCAACGACAAATTGCTTCAAGAAGGCGATTGGGCCTTGTTGTATGAATCCCAATACAAAGATTTCAAAGACAAGTAAATGACCAAATGGTTGGGACCATATGTGATTGAAAAGTGCCATGATAACGACTCTGTTCAAAAAAGAACCATTGATGCAGAAGGTATCCCTTTGCTTGTTAATGGGTATAGGTTAAAAGTCTACTAAAATCCCTTATCAAAGCATGAATTTATTAGTAGCATCAGCAAGGCAGTGACGGTGATTGAAGGAGTATCAGCTTCCACCTCACCAAGTTCTTAAAAATAAAAACAAACAAAAAAAATAAAACAAAAAAATAAAGAGACCCAGGTGAAAACCTCCATGAGGCACCTGAGTCTAATTTTTGGGTTTAAAACCTCTTGAAGGCAGCCCAAGAGTATTAAAAATAAATAAATAAATAAAATATCTTTGGGTGAAAACCTCTTTTGAGGCACCTAGGGCAGGGAACAACGATGAAAACCTCCTTCGAGGCAGCCTAGTTTTCTTTCAAAAAAATAAAAAAATAAAAAGAAATAAAGAAAAAACATACAAAAAATAATGGCAAGGACCTCACCCCTGCCACTCATAACAATTCTGTTTTTGCAGGTTTGAAAGAAGATGATGAGCACAGGATATAGAGGGTAGCAATCCCTACAACACACTATGTTTTCCTTCATCCATTTCATCTCCTCCATAATCCCCATGTTCTTGCATCCATACTCAACTCCAGATTCCAAATCCAAGCAATTCTGTGTTTTCTACGGGATTTCTTGTAATTACAACAGAAGTTTCCTGTAGGTATTACAGGAGGTCTTGAAAAAGCACATGAAGGGCACTCTAATGGAAAAATGGTCACACGTGCCTATTTTGGAATATGAAAAGAGCCATTGACTTCACCACACCTCAGCCAACACCCTTCACGACCATGTCACCCCTATGTCCATTAGAAAAAATCAAGTTAGAAAATATGAAAGAGAAAAAAAGAGAAAAGAACATCAAAAAGGGCATGCCAACAGTAACCTACCTCACCTTCCACTGCATAAACACAGCTTCCACTCATTCAAATACCCATTCAACTTAATATTAGAGAAAAGATGAGGAAATTCAAGAAAATGACAGCTACATAACATCCTATAGGAAATCTTGTAGTAGCCTATTCCATAAAAAGGACCACAACAACTCCGACCCAATTTTAGCACAATGAATACAAGAATAAGGAATCTCCTCTAGAGCTCAACAACAACAAAATCTAGCACCTTTACATCATTAAAGAAACAAACCATCAACAAAATAATTAAAAACAGTTGAGAATATGCAACTAGGTCAAGAACAACAAATTGACACCACTCTCTAGCATGCATCAACAAGGAAAAGGACCAACATGTATGTCATCTCACCAATATTCCCTCATAAGTACAAATATGATTAAAATTTAGGAATATGTAGGAAGTTTATTTTATAATCAAAGGCCACCACTTAACTTGGCCATCCCAAGTCCGATAACGAAAAGTAAAGGGTTAGTCAACAGCACATGTGGCAAGGTCACATAAAAAAAAGGAATGAATTGAAAAAGAGGTTAAGTTACGTGAATAGAAGTGGGAGATGATTACAAGGAAAGGTGGTATGATAAACTTGTAGTGGGATCAACGGTCCAAAAGGAGGTATTCATACTCGGCCAACCAACACATCACTCAATGAAATCATCCACAAATAAAAATAATCACTGAGTCCCATGCAAAGTATTGGTTATTTCGTCAATATGAAGGCAGAGGTAACCTCGAGGAGTTATCAAAAGAAAAAGTTACTCTCATCCTTCTTGTAGTGAGCACCTACAACAAATTGTCAGCACCCACAAGAAACAAGAGCACCTACAGGAAATCTACAAGATACATGGAGAATTATCAGAAAATGTTGTAGGTGGACACTGAGGGTCATCAATTCAAGAATTCTCATCACCAAAGCATAGAAAAGGAAGGTAGGTGCCATACCTTATGTGTTTTTCAATTATAGGGAAAAAAAAAGGGAAGAAATTCTTATTTCTTTTAAGTATTTGCAGTACACATAGAGATAGACAAATTTATGTGAAATTTAATTAAGGGTAAACTTTGAACCCTCATCACCTACAAAATTTCTTAAACTATAGCCACCCAAACTCCATTCAGACAAAAAATTGCGAGAAAAATATGACAGGGGGTTTCACCAAAAGAGAGCCCACAAGCACAACTAGAATACACCAACATCCTCCCATGATAGAAATCTTTACAAGGCATCAATGGATGGGGTTATTTGAGCTACTGAGGGGATGTGATGATGATGTGGCTAGGGATTTTGCAATGCCACTCATACCTCTAGCTAGAGCCAATGCCACTATTGTAGTGAGGGGTTTGCCAGTAACAATTACCCCTGGGAGTATTAGTAGGATAACTACACTCTCCCTAGGATTGCAGTGGAGAAAAGAGGAAAAAACTAACAACACTCTTTCCAAGAAGGGATTTTTCTTGCAAGGAGAAGAACCAATTGAAGATAAAAATTGGGTTAGAAGGGCAAGCATTCCATATCCTTGGAATGAAGTAAGTTACCACATCATCAAGTATATTTCTTGTGAATGTAGACACAATATAGTGTATAGGTACCATTTTAGACTCCTCCATGAGCTAAGATTTGGAGGGGGGATACATCCTCATAATAGACTTAGTGTACTTTACAATCAATAATAGACATGAGCATCAAGGTACAAGAAGGGAAACATTAGCATCTAGCACATCATGGGTTGATAAAACTCATCCTGGAAGATGCTTTAAACAATTTGAGAATCCCTATTACATGGTCAAGATTTGCAGACATGAAGGTGTTGATGCCTCGAAAATCGCTGCAACAACATCGGGGGATAACCACCCGGTCCGGACCATAATACAACTCCTTTTCCGTTTGGGATGGTGGCTCCGACTGGATATAATGGGACCAGTTTCCCAATAATTAATAAAAAGGGTGGATGAGTGATGGGTTGTCTGTTCTAATGATAGGCGAATAACTTAATCTATCAACAAAATAAGAGAACTAATACTAATCCCGGGAACAATTATTCTTTGTAAATGCAGCGTTTAATGATCTTTGTCTATTGACAGGCATGTAGATGACTCTGTAAAATAAACATAGATATTCATTCAAAGATTACTTCATCTAAATAGTTAAACAAAGTGATTTAACACAATATCACTGCATTTATCATTTATATCATCGATACATACATGATTGGAAGAAAAGCATACTATAAACAGCCAATAGTGGAATGCATAAAGGATGCTGTTAAAACACATATATATATGCGATAATAGCAAGAGCGATCAAATGACAATTCATATAACAAGAATGAGTCCAGACATTATTAATAGTACCATATGAGCTGCTAATCAATCCCAATATCAATCGCTATTTGAGATTCTTCCTTCAACGCAGAAATGCTTTCAAACAAAGACAGTAGTGCACATTTGTATAAAAGCTTCCTTATCAAAATCAGAATGATTGGTCCAATTTCATAAAAGAATATCCCTAAAGTACAATAGTGCAACTTTAGGGTTTAAGTCATATACAAAACTTTACGACCCTTTCTAAATACATGAAAGGGTCTATAAATACTACACTAAACTAAATATCTATGAAAATAAAATCCTACTTAATTGGTATCAATTGATGATAAATATCTCCTTTGCAGCGATCTGGTAGTCGGCGGCATGAGTCATCATTCAGGATGTTTTCCTTTAAACCTGAGCTGACTTATCACAAGCATTGGCTCCACTTCAGGTGGTCTATTGAGGCGAGAATTGAGTTGGGCAGCATAGGTGGCATCCTGAATATCGGGAATGATATACCCGATTACATCTGTAAGGCATTTGAGAGCGGCTCTCTGGCTATGCGGTTTGACTAAAAAGAACCAATATGCGTCCCATGTCAAATTGTTAATTCCTGCAATTAACCTTCCATTTTTCTCTAGCTCTGGTTAACATGATTGTTCCAATATTTTCGCTGCTGTTAATTTGCCTGGAGTACATTGAGAGATCATGTTAGACAAGTAAAGAGTATTATTAACCAATTCAACCAAATTACTAGTGGTTGTCTTGCATCTTGAAAT
>APFE030812012.1:11213-41628 GCA_000404065.3 Pinus taeda
ATTAGTGTGTATTATTTCCCTCAAGTCATAAGAATATAGTTTTCCTATGAGTCAACACATGATTCATCTCTAGTAGGTTTATTATCTTGCAAATTTCATTTAAATAAAGTCCACTAGTGTGTATAGGAACTATATTATTTAATACATAATCAAGCTCTGTCAATTATATTAATGAGAGATACCTAGCTCTCCTCAACACTCATGGCACACGTTAACATGCTTTAGAATAGTACACTAACATTCCTTGGCACCTCTCATGTCTTGGAAAATCTTTGTACCTAGAACATCTTTGTACCTAAAACATCTTGCCATGAGTAGGATGCCCAAGCACATGTTGGCATGCGTTAGCATAGCATAACACTCCCCTATCATGTGTTGTCATGCCCTGTAGTCCTTAGCATGCCCTGGAACACCTTGGCATAATATTTCATTGACAAACATTAGCACTTAGCACACATTGGCAATCGACATGTATTGGAACATATTATTAGTGTGCCTAGAATGCCCCTTTTGAAAAATATAAAGTCTCGACTTATTAACCTTCTTATGTGTTCATTTCCTTGCATTATAACTTGGTTATTCCTTTTGTTGCCTTGAAACTCCTTGACACATATTGGCATACTCTGGCACCCTACACATCCTAGCATGTCATAGCACCTGAAATTCCTTGGCACTATTTGGAACATGTTAGCACAACCTAGAACTACCTAGAACACTCTAACACTTCTTGGCATTCCCTGACATTCCCTAACATGCCTTACCTGTGCTTAACATACCTTGTCACTGCCTCTTTGGCATGACAGTTAGCACTCATTGACACTCCCCAACAAACCCTCATATTCATTCACTTTCATGCATTTTGACCTAGTGCTTCCTTATGTTGTCCTACTCCCTAACACTCCTCAGCATGCATTGGAACTCTCTAGCACACCTTATCACTCTTTGATATGCTCTGCCACTTTATAGCATGCATCACACTCCCTGACGCACATTGGCACTTGGCACGTGTTGGAACTTAGTAAGTCTTACATGTTTGGTATGTGTTGAGATGACTTGTTATGATTTGGCATGGTTTAATATTAAATTTATTTGAGATCAGTTATTGGAAACTAGATGAGATGAAATGGAGGAAGATTTGGCACTTAGAATGC
The DNA here is from genome assembly GCA_000404065.3 of Pinus taeda. Lineage (NCBI taxonomy): Eukaryota > Viridiplantae > Streptophyta > Pinopsida > Pinales > Pinaceae > Pinus > Pinus taeda. The sequence continues at coordinate 12,365 of APFE030812012.1, forward strand.
ATTGACACTTGGCACTTGGCACCTATTGTCACCTAGTGTTAGTGTGCCTAGCATGCCCCTCATGGAAAAGGTAAATTTATGACTTATTAACCCTATTATGTGCTCATTTCCTTGTAGTTTAACTTTTTCCTCCCTTTCCTTGCCTTGATAGTCCCTAGCATGCATTGTCACACCCTTGTACATGTTGGCATTCCTTATCACTTGGCACATATGAGCTTGTTTAACACGTCTTAGTACTATCTTGCACATCTTTGCATGCCCTAGCATTCCCTGTCACACCTTGGCAGTCATGATCTCACAAATAGAATTATATCTTTCCATGAATTGGGAATCTTACATTCAATAGAACACCTTGGCACTCCCTATTTGTCATGCCCTCTATTATCCTCCACAATGCCCTAGGTTGATGAGGAGATCGACGGAGGTAACCACTGACCAAGCTTTTAGTTGGGTAGCTAGCCCTACAAAACTAGAGAGTGATCTCTCTATGAAATTATAGCCAAGAGATGGCTTGAATGTAAAGGAGTTGGCTAGATAGCTAGGCTCGAGTGGGTTTTGGAAAATTTAGGGTTTTGTTGTTGGATAAGGGAGAAAAACCAGGTAGCTAGGTTAGACGATCAAAGGGTTACAAAATAAAAAATACAAAGGAGTAAGGTAGAATTACATTTGTGATGAATCTTAGGCTTTGTCGATGTACTGTAGTTTTTAAAAGAAGAAAAAGGTCTTAATGAACATGAAACATGAATTCATTAAGCAAGAAAGAAAGTAACACATAATGATTTTTCCATCAAAATAGAGCTTTATGCAAAGAATTTTGTTTATAAACTATAAGGAAAACCATTGAATAATTGATGAATGGAAAGATAAGATGAATATCTTTTGTATAAAGCTATAAAGGAGAAAAATAACATCAAAAACTTACTACACATGAATTCCTAGATAATGGTTGCAAACTGTGTCCTTGAATTTCCAGAAAATGTCCAAGTACAAGCTACAATAGTTTTCTCATGTGAAATCCAACCCTTCCTATCAATGAGAAGGTCATACATAAATACCAAAAAAGCATCTCCCCATTCTCATGGGTTGAATCCATGATTCTAGGAACTGTTCCATGAGGTGTTCTAACCATAGCCTAATGTCTAGGGAAGTTAACAACAACTTCTACAATTGACTTTGACTCTAGCCTCTCTCATAAATGACGTCAAATTTACATAAAAAAATATTACAAAGACTAACCACCCATTATTTACATTTACTTTTACCCCTCACATTCATCTACTTCACCATTTTGACTTTTACCAAAGTCAAACTAGGAATTACAAAAAATTACACAATGAAAAGTTTACAAAAATCTCAGAAATTTCTAGGTGTGCAGCAAGATGTTGGAGGCCATCTTTGTGTGCCTTTCTAAAGACCAAATCCATATCTAAAGCCTTATCTAGAAATATGGGAGATTTTAGATGTCTTTAGAGTATTTTTCACTCAAAATTACCCATTTTTGGTTGAGATGTGGCCATTCTCCCAAGGTGTCTCTAGGTGCACAACAAAATGGAAAAAGAGGGGTAAAAAGGTGATTTTTGGCCTCTTTTTTGAAAATTTCTAAAAAGTTGAGCCACGGAATAGGAAAGTGGGCAAACGAGTTTTGAGAGGGGGTCATAATATTTCCAAAAATGTTGAGTTTCTATCATTTGAAGCCCTGAGGAAGAACCACAACGTGAGCTCGCTGTGCTCCAAGACAGAAAATTGCCAAAATATTGTAAGTCTGCACCAGTCTACACCAAAACACAAATTTTTCTCCAAATCCTCCTAAAATTTGTCTAGATATGCTTGATTAGGTATGTTATGCAATCATGTATGCATCATCAAGAAAATCTAACTTACCCTTCTCCTCTTGGTTGATTAGGGTTTCCTTAAGTTTTTCCTTCAACTGCTTCATTTTTACCTTGGTAACGTGATTCCTTGTGTAATAATGGATGCCCATTTCATTTTGCAAATTGTTATCCCTGTTGGACTTGTCAAGGAGCTTCTCAAGGTGGCAATTGGATTTTTCAAGCCAAAAATCCCTGTCCTCATTTATTTCCATGAAAATCCTCTCTTCAAAGGTCAATTCTTCCATTGGTGGCTTTTGTTCTCTTTCCCTTAAAAGTTCCTTCCTAAGACCCATTGTCCTTGGTATCTTCCTTGCCACATGTGCTTCATGTTGCTCAACGTCCTCATGGTCCACCACTGCCTTGACTTTCATCTTTTGTTTCTTAGCTTTGAATTTCTCTTTCTCCATGACTAGTTATTTTTCCTTAAGTTGATTGTTTTCTTGCTGAAGGAATGAAATGATGAACTTGACCCTTTCCAAATTTTCCTTGAGATCCATGATTTGAGAATCCTTCTCTTTAATGAACTATTGTAGGGTTAGATGCTCATAATGTGCCTCCAAGTCATCTAGGTCAAAGTCATGATCAATGGGCTCCTGATCATGCAAAGAAGCCTCATGATGTGATGTTGATCCCTGTTCTACTGATGTAGTAGGCTTCGCCCCTTCCTCAATTTAAGGAGAAAACATAAGGCTTTTGCATCTTTGATATGTATTGATCACCTCAAGCCTAGGTTTCTTGGAAACCTGATCATGTTTTCTTGATGAATCCACCTCCATGGGTTGTACTGACATGGTTTGGTGTTGGCTTGGTGAAGTGGTTATATGCTTTTTCAAGGTTGTTTCAATGAAGGTCTCCCATGTAATGTTCTCCTCTTTCAACTAATGGAGTACTATAACCTTTAAAAGGATATGGTGAAAGAGGCTGGGATAATTCGGTTTTCCTTTCAATTGCACCCTTTCATACATTTTGGTTACTCTCCTACACAAGTAGCTGGACAAATTTAGAGACTTGGCAGATGTAAAGTGCATGAGCAGTCTTATGTGGTATTGATATAGCCTAGAAAATCCACCCTCACATGTGAATAACTTCATGATAGCCTTCATCAATGGTTTATATCTGTCCAACAAGTATTCGAATGGGAAAACATGTGAGTGAGTTGCTTTGTATTGTGATTTCAAGTAGGTTTTGTGCTCTTTTAGGTCTAGGTTCATGCCTTTGCACCACTTTTCACCATGGTTTGATATGCTTGTAGCTTGAGAGATGGCTTCCACTGAAAACATGAAATTAGTCCTTGCAATGGTGATCTTGTCTTGCTTGAAGGTGGGGGAAAATATACCTGTGAGATGCTCATGGTAACCTACTTCCTGCACTCTTTAAGAAAACCCTAACCAATTGACATGTTCAAAGCATTTTATCACAAGTGGGGAGGAGGTGATTTCATTGCAATTAGAGGGCTCAAACCTTAGTATATTTCCCCCCCTTATTGCACTTCCTCTTCGCTGATGGTGATGAGTCAGGCTCCATATTTCAAACCCTAGGTGAAAGGTAAGAAAAAAAAATGACATTTGTTGCTGTGAGGGAATGAGGTGGTATGATGGACTTAGGAATTTCCTAAATTTGTAGGAAAACTTAGGAGGGTAGGGAAGATGTCAGTGGGTAGGGGAAAAAGGAATTTTTGGAAATTATTTAGGGGAGGGGGTGGAAAAGGCCAAAACACAGGCCTATCCTAGAAAGAGATAGGGTAGATTAGGGTTTAGAGAAAAATCATAGAAAATGAGTGAATAAGGCTTTGGGATGGATGGAAATGGTGTATTAGCTAGAAAGAGAGGTGTAGGACAAGGAATCTATGGTTTAGGGCAAGAGCTCATCATCTGAGGATCAAAATCATGAAAATCATGTAAACCCTAAAAGAAGTATTTGATCATTTTCTTGGCATATGAGGCAAAGGAGGGCATCAAAATAATTAAACTTACTTGTTATATAGCCTGGAGGATGAAATGAATGAAGAGGAGCTTTGAAAAATATATTTTGGTGGTCAAACAACAATTTTGGACAACTCTGCCTCATGCACAATGAAGTCTTCATGTGCACAGTGTGTTGTCTAGGTGCGCAACAACGGCTCTTTGTGCATAGTGAGAGTCAATTTTGGCTAGTGAGGGCTATGGAATGATAATATTTTCGAAAGGAGAGGGATGAGCTCTATGTTAGGATGGTAGATAAGTGCAAATGAGTGTGAATGAGCTCCTCCATGTGCTTTTATAATTTTCTTTTGGTGTCTAAGTGATTAATGAGGTAGGATGACCCACCTTACCAATTCACTTTCTTTTTGAGTTTTGTAGCCTTAGGACCTCTTTTTGTAACTTTAGAACCTTAGGAACATTATTACATCTAAAAACATAAATTACATTTGAAATCAAGTGTTATTGAACAAATTTTCCTATTGCTACTCCTCATTTGTTCGATTCATACATGAAATGACTGATTTTGTGACCTTAACCCTAATGACCTAATTGTGACACTGAGATGAATGGAGACAATGATGATGTGGCTAAGGTGATATTAATGAGGTTTTCATGATGGTAGACTCAACTGAGTGATGAAAGTGACCGGCATATGAAATTCTTGAGAGAGTGGAAATAGCCCTAGACACACTAGCCAGTGACCAAATGTTTATTTGACAACTCACTAAAATGTGAAAAAATAGACTTGACACCCTAAAAACACCTTGTAAGAGCATATTTTATCATTGGTGACAGACTGAATTGACTAACACTAACATCCTCACAAATAACCTTACTTTTTTTTGCAACTTTGGAACCCAACCAATTCATTAGGAAAACAATATTGTGCCCAACCCAAAGTCTCCCTTTCTCTGAAATTACTTTGTCAACACCTTATGACAACCATATGCTTGGCTCCTGCAAGTCCTACTTTGAAATTCTCCTAAAACATTTCATCCTTGGGACACTTGAAATTCACTGACATTCCTTGGCACACACTCTTATTTGTTCATTTCCAAGCATTTTTACATAATTCTCCCTTGTGTTCCCTTGAGTCTCCCTAACACTCCTCACCATACATTGACACTCTATGCCATGTGTTAGCACACCTTCTCATTCCTTGGTATGCCCTAGCACTCCTTATCTATCATGCCCTCACAACTAGCCTTCCTTTTTTTTAGACTTGGTCGAAACCCAACCAAGTCCTTCCCCGACTACAACAACTAGACTATGGCTTGTTCACCTAAGAAATCCCTATAACACACCTTAGGCTACTCATGTCCAATATCAACTCATACCACTTAACAAGTTAGAAATTCAAGACTCACGTCCAACCATGGCCATAAAACAACTAAGAAACACACTTTACATCTTGACATGCCATAGCACATGGCACGTCTAACAACCCCTTAGCCCTATGTGGCATGTGTTAACATCCCCAAAATTTATTGGCATGCTTTGTAGTTTCTAGCACACCCTAGAACTCTCTGACATCCCTTGGCACTACCTAGCATATAACCTTGTCACTCCCTCGTTAGAACACTTGGAACTCATTGACACTTCCTATCACACACTCTTATCTCTTCATTTCCATGCACTTTGAACTAGTTATCCCTTGTGTTTTTGTGGGACTCCCTAACATCCTTTGGCATGCATTGACACACCCTAGCACATTGACAAAAACCTCCTCCCATTTTCAAAAATACTTTCCCATTTTTTCAAAATCCAAGCTTGAAGTTGGTCACACAAAACGCAACAAATCCTGGAAGAAGTGTAGCTAATAGTTGACTTGAAATTTTTATGACTTGAATGATGTTTTGAGTGTTGATGAATACCTATGAAGAAACTTGGAGATTTCCAATATGCCCTGGAGCATTTAAAGCATGCAAAAACATCATTTTAGCCTCTTCAAACTTGATTCGAAAACTAATTGTCTAGAAGTGCAACAAAAAGAGCAGCAAGGAAGAGAAACTCATATCTCTTTAACCATAACACCTGTACAAAAAAATTAAGGAGGTTATTATGCTTGGTTCCATGATTAGCAACAACCTCCTTTGGGTTTCCAAAATTCATCTCCATTTGGTCATAAATATCTTTTGAAAATGATGATAAAAACAGAGTCAAAAACACAACAAATCTCCTAGAGAAATTGTATTTTGGGTATATCTCCCAACGGTAAATCCAAATGGGCTGAAATTTCTACATAAAGTTAATATCATCATAATTCACCTCCGCAAAATATGTTAGCCCAATTAGAGTCACAAATCGTGAGAAAATCCCAAAATGGTTGTAGATGATGATGGCTCATTTCACAAAAACCGCACATCATTTTGAGCTGAAATTGAGTGGATATTTCCATTTCATCCCCATTCATCTCCTGTAACAATTTCATGGCACAAGGGTGTGAGGTGTAAGGGATAAGACAAGAACATGTTGACTAGGTAAAAGCGCAGTGCAAAAGAGCAGCAACTTAGGGGAAGGGAATGACAGGGAAGGGAGGTAGGAAAAAATATGGTAAAAATATGGGGGATAGGTATGGGTTTTAAGAAAATACTAGAAGTGGAATTTCTCAAAACTAGTGAGAAAAAGGTGTCACAAGGGTCAAAACATAGACCTAGGGTAAAAGCACAACATATTTCTAGTGTTTTGGTAAAATAAGGAAATTTGATGAGGGGAATGATGGAGAATGGTCAGTGAAGGATGACAAAGGAGATATAAGCTTAAAACGAAGGCCTTTGACTCCCAAATTAGCTATGAACCATGGAAAAGGTGCGCAACAAAAACCCTAGTAGCAAAATTTTGAGTCAGCCTCTGAGGAAAGAAGGTGCAAGTATGATTGATAGGGTTTGACTAACCATGACTAGTCAAAAGACTCATGAAATATGGAAATGACTTTCCATGATGAAATGATCTTCAGTTTTTAAGTGGGAGTAGAAATGCCACCTATACAGTGACTCATACTCTTTGCTTTATAACTTGGCAAATTTTGTTAGTATATACCAAAATTTGACTTTTGACCTTGATTTACTTGAAAGATTAAAAAATCCTGATTACTATGGAACATAGGACCCTAACAGAGACCATATCGGATGTTGATCAATATCACCAGGATTTATGCACAACCGTCATGCTTCTATACATCGAGTACCCATATGGAAGAGTCCTTATTTCATTTAGTATTTAACCAAGACATAACATGCACATGATTTCAAATATATTTCTGCATCAAACGCTTCCTACCATATCTCTAAATACATTAATTTTACTTTCTAAACAAGAGCTCTTATCTAAATATGTGCATACCTCTTTCCTTGATCTTTTCATCTAGTCAAATTCTTTCACAAATTGCCCCTTTCTTTCAAGAAAATGGCTATGATGAGGCTCATTTCTCAATATGATAAAATACTTCTATTATGCCTTCATGCCACAACTAAACTAGTAAACTTCTTTGAAGCTTGCTTCCTTAATATGCCAGACTGCATGCACAACCTTCTAATGGAATATACTCTTTCCAATATTCTTCCATATATTGAAGAACCTTCTCATCAAGGTTCCTTGTTATCCTTTCCTGATAGAATACTATTTCTATGACATGTCATTCGTACAAGAGGACATATTTGAGGTAAAAAATATTTTTCAATGTATCATCAGTGCAAATTTCGACTTGTGCAAACAAGGCAACATCCTTGTCACTGCTACAGTGATATGAAACATAAATAAGGATCCTTTAAAAGGGAAAAATGGTGGTTGTTACCATCTCCCATGGATATGCATGAATTTGCTTGTCAAGGAAATTGGACCATTGCTTTATAACTTAGCATCATTGTGATTGTTTACTCATGGCTCCTTAAGCTTCAAAAATAAGAAACATGCCTAGTCAAAACCTTAAAATGCTGACCATTCTTCACAGGTTCTGGGCATATCTATTTTCTAGTTGTTGGTGTAAAAGGTAGTAGCATGCTAGCACCATACCAGCATGTCTTCGATGAACAAGTTTGCAGTATTTTCTAGACTAGCCACCATCCAAGTATGAATTAATTTGCAGCAAGCCTTTTCACTGAAATAGGGGTTGTTAAAGCAGCTAAAAAACCTCTTTCCAAATCTGCAGTTTTATTACCATTCTGAAAAATCCTTTACTCAAAAGCAAGGGAACAAGTCCTTGCAGTGTTCCTTGTCATAATGCTGACAACCTTCAATCACATTGGAATGACTTGGAGGTCAATGATCCATGTGTGGGGTGCATTATAAGTCTAATATGGTATCATTTCCATTATCAAAACATTCATTAATTATTTTAAACACCATATTAGCTACTTATGCATCCACAATTAATTTTCTTTTATTTACCTTAGTGTTGGTTGTAGCATACAACTACAATATAGCTAAAGCTTCTATAAATAATTTTCTTGATTTCGGTTTTTGATATAATTTATGTTAATTTAGTTATAGGATGAATCCCATTATTCAAATTCTAATAAACATGCAACACTGGTTGCCTTAGAATACATAAAGTTAAGCCATTGTACTAGTCTATAATCAGTTATAAGAGAATATAAGATAATAGTTATTGAGAGATTATCCAAAATTTGAAACATGCCTACATAGTCTTATTCATTCATTTCCATGCATTTTGAACTAGTCCTCCCTTGTGTTTTTGTCACACTCCCTAACATTCCCTCGCACAGATTGATACACCTTGGCACTTGGCACATCTTGGCATGTTTCCCTAGAACTCTAGCATTCCTTGGCACTACTTAGCATACCTTGTTACTACGTCCTTAGCACACCTAGAACTCACTGACACTCCTTGTCACACACTCTTATTCATTCATTTCCATGCATTTGAAACTAGTACTTCATGTTTCCCTATCACTCCATAACACTCCCTGGCATGCATTGAGACACCCTAACACCTGGCACGTCTTGGCATGTTGCCTTGACCTCTAACATGCCTTAACACTGCCTAGCATACCTTGTTACTCCCTCCCTAGCACACCTAGAACCCACTAACACTTCATGTCACAAACTCTTAATCATTCATTTTCATGTATTATTTTCACTTATTTCCCCCTTATGTTTCCCTAGTACTCCTTAACACTACCTAACACGTGTTGGCACATGCTGGCACCTAACACATCTAGACACATGTCACTCTGGAATGCTAGCATGAATGAACACTACCTAGCATACCCTAACACTAAGCATGCATTAGCACACCTTGGCACTTGGCACACCTTGGTATCCTTCCTTAACACTCTATCATGCCTAGGAACTATCTATAATATCCTGTCACTCCCTCCTTAGCACACATGGAACTCATTAATACTTAATTTCCATCAAGTTGAAACTAGTTCTCCCTTGTGTTCCCTTGACACTTGGCCTTAACATTCCCTAGCATGAGTTCACCCCAAAACCTGGCACTTGACACATCTTTGAAAGCCTTAGCACTTGGCATGCCTTGCCATTCCTAACATGCCTTGGCATGCCTAACATGCCATGGAAATGTCTAACATGTGTTAGTACTTCCTAGCATTCCCTAACACACCTTGGCAATCTGTAGCTATCATGCCCTCATAGATAACCTTACTTTTTTTTTAGCTTGGGAACCCAAACAAGGCATTGGAAAAAGAGTATTGTGCCCAACCCAAAGTTTCCCTTCGTTTGAAACTATTTTGTCTAGCCCCTTATCGTAACCATAGGCTTTCCTCCTGCAAGTCCTATTATGAACTTCTCCTCACACACTTCGTCCTTCGGACGCCTAGAATTTGCTAACACTCATTGGCACACACTCATATTCTTTAATTTCCATGCATTTGGACGTAGTTATTCCATGTGATATGTGGTGGTTTGAGGCCTTATTCATGTCCATTGAATTAGACAAGTTTTGTATAAGGACTAAGGATCTTGCTTTCCTTCACTATCCATCGTATAGGTCATAAACCCCATTCTTATTATGCATAAAATACTATTGTGCCCATATTCCCATTCTATATCTTGTTCATGGACATTAAACATGAGAAAAACTTGTTTTAAATCTAAGGAAGTTTTTCATTCCTTGGCCAAGATATATGATGTGTAAAACATACTAATGGCACTAAATATCCCCCGTAGAGGCCTAAGATCTTCTATAGAGGTCATGTGTGGTTCTTTGAGAGCTACTTCACAAAGCTTAATCATCAATGGTTCATGTAAGGCATAAGCCCCTCATGTTCTTATTTTGACCAAGCCTACACTTTTAAGCATCATATGTGATTTGAAAGCCTCCTAATTTCATTCGGGTTCATGATGAGGCTCCAAGACCCAATGATGGTGTGAAAGACCTTAGAATGGTAGACACATCCATCTTAGAAGCCAAAGAATACCCCTTATAGAATATAATTAATGTGGTGGTTTGAAGCATTTTTAATGGCTACTGATGAGATGCATTCTTATTATGTAGAACATACTAAATGCCCATATTCCCAACTAGAGGTCTTGTTCATGGCATTTGAGCACGAGAAATATTAATTTAGAGATTAACGCCCTTGTTTTACTCTCCTAACCATAGCTTAGACACTAACTCCCATATGTGGTGAGAAATACCTCCTATGGTGCCCATATCTCGACTTAAGTCCAAAGATTCATTAACAAAGATCTATGTAGTTTTTACATCTAACTCATAGCCCTTGAGACTAAACCTTCTTGTAAGGTATAATGCCCTTGTTTACCCCCCCTTACCCATGGTACATTACTTGACTCCTATACATGGTGTGAAAAAAATCGTAATGGAATTGATATCCCATATATCCTTAAGATTATTTAGAGAAGATCTATGTGGTTGTTCAATGCCAAATTCATGGTCCTTGATCATGAGAAAATTCATTTCAGGAGTAAAGGCCCTTTTCTACTTCCCTCGCACTAATTCTTATTATGCAAAGAATAGTAATGATGCTCATATTCCTAGCTAAGGTCCTTTTCATGTCCATTGGTAAAGGTCTTTGAGAGTTATTCCTAGTGTCCAAAATGTAGTAATGTTGTGCAAATATCAGTAAAGATAAAGGTCCCAATAGAAATTCCTCCATTGGTCAAAACCTTTCATAATATTAAATCTGGGCAATTGACCTCATTATAATAAGTAGAAACTTAATTAAAAAGATAATAATTATTAAACCTTAAAAAAGGCATGTATCATACTTTTTATATCTATGTTGAAACATTAAGAAAAAACCTTTACATTATATCTATAGTGAAACAAGAAAATTTCTTTACACAATTTTAATTTTAATTTTAATTTTAATTTTGATTTTGGGTCTTTTAACTTATCTCAATATATGATAAATAGTGGCCACATAAACCACTAGAACCTAAAAAGGTTATACTATTTTGACACAAATAAATATAATTATATAAGACCACGAATTAGCCTTTCATACTTTTAATTTTAATTTTAATTTGTGTATTTTATTTTTTCTCAATATATGAGAAATAGTGGCCACATAAACAACTAGAACCTAAGAAGGTTATGCTCTTTTGACGCACATAAATATAATTTCATAAGACCACTAATTACATTACCGCTTGGCCCATGTTATGGTGAATTCCCCTCATTTAAACCAAATGAAAATCGCGCCATGTTATCACAAATTCTTTGCATTTAAAGAAAATCAAAGTCTCTTGACAAAATTTTGGCGGCACAATGTTATGGTAAATTGTCTACATATCGAAGTCTTTCGAAAATATTTTGGCACGACAATTTTTTCACCTTAATTGAATTTTCATCTAGCAATATGGGCTACTTAGAGGCATCTTTGAATGCCCATGGCATCAATCAAATTGGGATGCTACTGTTGGACCCTACAACATATTCAAATCTTTCAGTCCTCAAATTCCATTTACGGATCACTGCATCCCACCTTTCTCATTCTTCAACACAACCATATTATGATTATTCACCTCTATAGACATAGAATCCACAAATAGCTTGTAAAGGTATGGAGCTTTTTTTCAATTTGGCCTTTGATATTTTTGCGCTGTAATGGTATAGATGATGGGCACAATTCTGCTTGATTTGTTCTTTTTTCTATTGATACATTGTTTCAAATCATCTATTACTAAAAATAATCATCTGTGATTGAAGTGTCTCGCTGCATCCTTGCTCGAGCTCTCCTCTTTGTTTTGTCCAGGGTTTCTCGTCTAGGGTTTGTGCTATAAGCCTGCTAAGATATTTTAGTGTGGGGTTTCTATGGTTCAGTTTTAGTTGATACACAATAAGTTAGTCAATGAGATTTATAATGTAGACCCATATTTAATGTAAAATTCAATTAGAGATAGTTTGAAATTTCAGATAAGTGTTTCTATCAGCTGACAATCAAATATTAATCATTGGTCTTCGTTAGAACTATTGTTGGTCTATTTTGGGAATTACAATGCAAATTCATGTTCATAGTAAAATGCAAATGGAGATAGGTCTAGATCTCAAACAGGAGTTTCTATGAGATGACAATCAAACATTAATTTATTGGTCTCCAACAAATTCTTATCAACTTATATTGTAGACTATTATGTTTCCAATACCTCCCACTCTTTCAAATTTAAGTTCAATAGTCATGGGGAGCACCATAAAGGATATAAATACAGTTAGGAAGATGATTATAAACTTAGATCCAGTTGAAATAGGGCATTCTGTATACTGGCACATCAACCTAAATGCTACTCTCTTAAGTGGAATTGACATCTTATCATTATAACAATGTATCAGAGGCTTCCTGATCCTAGCCAAATTCAACACTAGAAGGAACAATTGGAGCAGTGTATTGCAATTTATAGAACAAGAAATCCAATGGTAGCTTGAGCTAGGGCTTGACAATTAGAGACCGTGTGTGGCAGTTTGTACCTATGGTATGTATCCTGTTGTGTGTTTCTATAGGGATTTTATGTTCAAAAGAATAAGACAAGTATTCATAGATTAGTTCACTTGCTGCATGGATTTTCTCTTGTAACATAGTGGAAGAGGGGAGAGGTGGGAGTGAGAAAAACTGGGCAGTTCTAGATCTAATAATAACATCCTTTTTTCTTCAATAAATTAACTCTTTTCACTGTAGAAAAGGTGTTTGGGCAGTGTACATTGTTTTGCATGCACACTTCATTGGCTAAAATAGTCTTTGTATTCATTATATCTTTGAGTATTATGGATGCAGTCCAATGATATTCAATGCAATGTAAATTAACTAATTCTTACCACTAGGATATACACACAGTTTCAAAATTTTTCAGGTACCATATATAGCTTCTGGATGGCTTTCATGAATTTGGCATATCTCAGAGATAAGATAATATAGTTATATACCCTATTTTCCCCCATAATTTATATTGTTGATTTCCTTTACTCTCAAATCATATTATCCTTTAGTGTTCAATTATTCTTATCTTGGGCAAAGGAGTTGAATTAGTGTAAGGGGTTGAATTTTTTGGACCAGTAGCTTTCAAAAGTGTGTGTAGTCGATCTCTAGTCAAAGAAAATTCATGTACTATTGCTCCATAACATTCCAGCCACACTCTAGGAGCAATATTTCTTTTAAGATCATTTTCCAAAGTTCCCTTGATGTTGGCATGAACCTATTGACCACATTGTTGGTGAGGATGAAGTTTTCTGTTATTATAAGTCCCCTGGAAAGAACTTCTCCATGGGCTGCAATTGTAAGAAACTCTTTCTTTCCCTTAGCCTTGACTTTCCTAACTTTTGAAAGGAAAGGTCAATATGAGCGTTGCGAAATAGATATGATAAAACTACATAGGAACATGGTACAAATATAGGAGAAAATACAAGGGGACTATAGGTTGAGGCACAGTCTACAATCCAGTTCCACAACCCAACAATATGTAGATTCTCACAATCCAAATTGAGCATTAAACACGCTAATTGAATAAAAAGGAAAGAAAGTAAATTTGTACGATTGGATAAGTAAGTAGTGAGCATTTGAATTCTATGGTATCAAGGAAAGCTCAATCCCTTGGAAAGCAAGTGCTTTAGGTGAATCGATCTCTACATTTCAACAAGTCAATCATCCCATCCTTTGCATAGTATTCCTCACCATGAACCTAGAAAAGGAGGAACAACGTTGCAGCTAGAAAATGTGAGACATCCAAATACAATGGCGATCACCAAAAGAGAGACTAAGAATTTCTCATATTATTGCTTCATCTAGTGCTACAACTAATTAGTAGAGTGTCAGTATTATCTGACTCAAATTTGATCAGAGTGTTACTGCAAACATGACCATTAACTCGTATATGTTGACTGTCTTTAATAATGTCTTGGCTACACATATTACATATGGATTCTTACTAGTGTTACTATCATAGACCTTCTTCTATGGCTTACAATGGAGATAATATCAATTGGTTCTTTCTTTTCTTATGTTCACTATGCTCTTCAAAGCTCAACATTTTCTCCAGATTTTCTGGTAACTGTAGATCTGAATTTAACTTTTTCCACATGATATCTTAGTTTTCCTTTTCATAGTGGATTTCTATTATCTTCTCCAATATATATTTTCAATTACAATTGTCACGCTGGCCAATTCTCCAATATACTTTGTCTTGGTTCTCAAAAGGATATACATATTTCCTCAAAATGTATATCCTGCCTAAGATTTGCATAGCCAACTCTGATCTAAAAATTACAAGATCTAAAAAATGAATGGAGTAGTTAGATTATAAAAGGTTGCTTCACACCATGTCTTTCATAAGGAGATACATTTCATTTTGATTGCATCTTGATCTAACACACTATTTCTTGCTTGTTGGGCTAGCCATTTATCCTAAAATGTGGCCCCTTTTCTACAAAGAACGATTATAGAATGAGTCTTATACTCAAGAGCAACCAATTCTACAGAAGCTTTGGAAACCCTACAATTTCATATAATGTGCTTAACTGTCTCTAGTTTTTTTTTTTTATATTTATTATTTGTAGTAATGAATTACCACATCCATTATCAAAAAGGAGGGCTTGGCCATGCTTATTTCATAGGTTTCTGAAAAATATTGCTTCCAAATCAATGTCTCTATGAGGGCTCTGTTTTGCACTCTTCGGTTGGGTAGATTTGTGTGAGGCTAAAGAGAAGTCTATTAAAATTTTGAACGTATTTTCATTGTGCCAACTCTGGCTTTGATCCATCCATGTTTACGTTTTGATATATCTACCTCTAAAAAAGGTTTGATTTGCGATTTTTATAAGTAAAAACATATGTGGAGTGTAAGGGGAACAATGATTGGATAAATTGAATGGTGTTTGTGAAGTGTAGGTCCCTTTTTAACTTAAGGTTTAGCATGGAAGTGGAAATGAGCCAAATCTGAGTGACCCACTTGAATATTGATGATGAATTTCTCCTTGTTGTTTCCAAAAAAAGTTGAAAAGGCTGAAGAGAGTAGGGCAAGCGCTCGGTAATGATAGAAGGAAAGTTCCTCTTACTAATCAAAATAAAATTGTTGATGAAAGTGATTTCATGGAATACTTGAATGTTAGTAAGTTCATGAGAAATGGTTAAGGGTTTACTGCTAGTTTGGAGCAAATACAACATGCAGAGGAACAATGCATTTCCCAAAAAAACTTTTGCAGTCTACTAGGTGAAGCAGACAAGGAGGATGATAAAAAAATCAAGTTGATAATGTCCATATTAGAACTGACATGCTTGAAACCATAAACACATCCATGGATAACTCTGCTCTTGAAAGCATAAAAGATTATGAAAACTGAAATTCCATGCTTGTATAAATAAGCATACAAGGGGGGGTTACCGTATCATCTAAAATCAAAGCATTTATTGCAAACCAAATGCTCCATGGCAATATCAAAAGGCAAAGCTTGGAAACCCTTTGCCTTTTCATTCTTGTACCATTTTTTGAGGCCTTCTTCAATTGAATCCCCTGATCAAACATATATCAATCATGCAATTCCATCCATCTGTTTCCACACTTGTTGAGAGAAAGAAAATGACATGATGATATGAAATTTAGATTCACCATTTCCTTTGCAAAGACTACACTACCAAATACCATGAGTATTTATCTTTTCAAGGATGTCTGATACTAGTACCTCATTATTTAGGACTCATGAGTAACCACATGAAAAAATGGGGTTTTGGAGATAGTTGAATCTCCAAACCTTGGAACACTACCACTTTTTGAGGATCCAAGTCTCCCTTAGTAGCCAAAGCATTATATATTTTATTTAATGTGTAATTTACAATGAGAATTCAGAGACAAAACCGAAGTGTCATCTTTATCTTTTAATCAAACATGGCTAGACTTGATCTTTTCTATATATTTGTCCTAGATAGAATAACCTCTAAACTTATGGTCTAACTCTACCTGAGAGTCACTTCTTATGCCAAATCCCAATTATTGTCATAATGTCATCTGCCACCTATGATCAACTGATTGTTCTATAGTATTTTAATGTAAGCCTGTGCTCATTTCCACTTCCAACAATTGAATTGTGCCAGAAAGAAAGATATTTGAAATATAAATATTTTCAAACATATGGAGGGAAACATAAGCTGAGAATAACCTTGGAATGTGAACATTAAGCTGTTAATATACTTCTTGATAATGAATCGGTTGTGTGATTTGTATCTATTAGTAGTATTTCCTTGAAAATAATGATTGCATACTAGAACACCATTTGTGCATTTACTCAACCATGTCCAGTATCTATTTCCTAGATTTTGGGATATGGGGTCGCAGGGACATTATTTGTTTCCTTTCTGCTCTACAGAGTTTGACTAGCCTTTGGATGTTAGGAGAGTTCAATGGGTGGCATGATTCCTCCTATAAGAGTTTTTTGCCATAGCCTTTTTAGCCTTAGGTAGTCTCCAATCGATATTATCAGATCATATATTCATCCTTTCAAAGTGGTGGATGATGACACTGTTGGCTCTTCTAGTTCATCTTCAAGCATTGATGCAGACATGTCACAGTGATGATCTCTTGTCTATTTTTCCTAATTTAGCCTTTATCTACCCTTGGGAAGTTAGTATACATAATTAAGTCTTATAGCTTTCATCATGCTTAAAATGTTTGCTTTGTAAGGCTGATCTCTTGTCTAGGTTTCCAGCTTTAGTATTTATCTACCCTTGGGTAGTTTGTGTGTGTACTTGGGTCTTATAGCTTTTGTTGTGCTTATAATGTTTTCTTTGTTCACATTGATTAAACATTTAGCTAATTTTTAGTCATTGGATCTTTTTACCATGTTCTTTACCCATTGACCTAACTTGGTCATTCAAGGACATTAATTTTTCTCTCTTTCTTCCCTTCAATGAAGGTGTTCCATTTATTTTTGTTTCTGGATTCTCTGAAGTTTAAGTGACATCTAAGATCTTATTCCTAGTGTATGAGTAGTGCCATTATTTATTTAGTTGACAAATGGAGGTTGCATCATTCAATCTTGCACGATGTGTAATCCTAATGTTGATAGAGGAAAGCATTTGATTATTGGGGAAATGGCATTCTTATCTCTTGGATTTTTGCTAGTATATGTCAAGCATGCATAGGGATGATATATAGTGATGATTTTCATTGCATTTAGTAATCAGTTGGCATATATGTTCAACATATTAACATTAATGTCAAACTTTTTGTAATATGCTAAGGCAATTATGCCCTAGGGTTTTATTGTAGCAAAAGTCCTTCCTTCCCAATTGTAGAAATAAATTTTAAAACAATTTAATGTCTTTCCCGAACAATGTAATATATTTGGCAACATATAATGACACATAGGTTTAACAATAATACATGGAGTTCAGTTATGGAGGCATACCTAAGCCTATGCCCCCTATCAGAGGGGGATACGCATGAGTTTTCCACAAAAGGGAAATGCCCCATTCTTTTTTTCCTCAAAAGGGTAATGTGAGGAAAAGTTACTAAATGGAAAGAAACTTAGTGTCTAGCTTGAGTGATCATGGCTCTCATAACAATGTGTGAAGCATCAATCTCTATTTCAAATCGATGAATAAATTATGAATAATGTTTTTTGTTTTATTTTATTTTTTATTTTAAAATGAAACAATATTTGTATTGTATCAAAAGGTTGTGCTAAAGAAGATAGAAACACATACATATTTTATTATAAAAAGTTCTGCAATTTGACCGAATTTGCAGATTTATACTATATCCTCTACCTGTTCTTCATTCCCATTATCACTACCATTGTAGGTTCCCTTAGAGGTAGCTTATTTAACAAAAATAACCAAGATACATAATATTCAAAAAACATAAAATATGTCAAGGATTTTCACTGTCTTGAGTTTCCCACCCCTCAAGGTGTGACTCATGAAGAGTTAGAACTGGAGTTGTAGAAAGATTGTTATTCATCCATTAAAATTCTTGTTTTTGTGTTGTTTTCCAACTTTCTACCTCCATTTATCAATTGATTCATCAACTAATAAATGTGATTGAAACTTAACATAAATCTTTGAGTAAAATTTGTTAATTTAAAGGAAATCCTTAGCTCACAAATGTCTTAGTCCTTGATTTTTTTGGGCAGGGTGGGGGAGAGGGGGGGGGGGGGGGGGGGAGGGGGGACTTGGGAGTTTCCCACAAAAGGGAAACATTCCTCCTTGTGTTGTCCCAGAGGGGGATGTGGCGAAGTGTCTACCATTTAGTTTCCCTGTCATGGAAACATGGGAAATGTGGGGGGTGCATTTTCGTGAACACTGGTAACTACTGATCGACCATTTTGTTGGTAGTGCTCTAGAATTGGCTATCAAATACTATTTAATGATGTTGTATTTCCACTGTGATCAGTATGTGTTTTCTCTAGTGATGGATGAATTTATTGTCTTTTCTGTTAGCCTCACCTTATTAGTTTAATGTCCTACATTAGTTTTAGAGTTATAGATTTCTGTGAGTTTCTGTCAATTAAAATAATCAAATATAAATTTAGGTTTGTAACAATTAATCTAGATTGGAACCATGTTAAGGTATTTCTTCATGTCTACATTAATATTTTTTAACTTTTCTCAAAAGTGGATCTCAACGTTTTTCTTTACTTTCCGCTCTTATGCTAGAAAATTGAATCTTAAATTAGGAGGAAACATCAATCATGATGGGATCTCTATACATTGTTACAACTTACACTTCCCCTTCCCACGAAGGCTAGAAAGGTACTTTTGATTGTAATATGTGGTCACAATATACTCCCCAAAGAGAAGGGTGCTAATCTGAGTTGCTAGTTCATCTAAAAACAATTAGAAAAACATTTTATAGAATTATTTCTACATCCTTGGAGATGTATTGTTTTCAAATCATTAAGGAAAACTGATTCTTAAATTTGAAGGAAACATCAATCATGATGGTATCTCTATACATCATTGCAACCTACACTTCCCCTTATCATGAAGGCTAGAAGAGTAGTTTTGACTGCAATCTGTGGTCACAATATACCCTTGAATGAAAAGGAACTCGATACTAATTGAGTTGCTAGTTCATACAAAAACTATTGGCAACACATTTTATAGAAATATTTTTGTATCCTTGGAAAGGATATTATATCTTGTAGACCAAAGAAAATCTGGCAATAAAAGAAAAAACCAAAATCATCTCCCTTTTTCTATCAGAAAGTTGGGTCATCAAACACTGCAACTCTCTAATGGATGGGCCTCTCAAGGAGACCATGGAACTTTTGACTAATTTTGTTTTCATAGTTGTTTGGAAAAGTGAAAATCCTATAAAATGTGTCTTGACACTTTTATAATATTGTGAAAACCGATATATTGAGATTTATTTTTAAAGGTTTCTGGATTTTTTTTTTGTAGAGTATATTTAGTTGAAATAGTGAGTACATAATTGTACTGAGTTTTTTGTTGGGAAATTGAATTTAGGCATTTAACTGAAGATAATTATTGATATTTCAATTATTCTCTTCCTTAAGTGATGCAAATTAGAATGAACTAGAGAAGTTATATTTCTGGAAATATGTGCATTTGACCAATTTGTTGGAATTTGGAAAAGTTTTGGTACCATATGTTGTGTCAAACACCATAACTGGTATCCCTATAAAATATGCTAAGGAAACTCCAAATTTTGATTGTTAAATTGTTATTTAATTCGATATGACATTAGTTTGACAAAGGAAACTTCATTTTGATGCGTCATGGAAATGGTTAGAACTTTTCTTGTTAAAGTCATAGTTAATCTACCTCTCTCTTTGTCCATGTATGTGTGCATTACTTCGGAGCATATGGACTTATTTAAACTTCTAATTTTCAATTCCATAATATTTTTACTTATATTTTGAGACTTATTCTATTAATGATTCCACATCTTTGTTCCTTTTTCATGATTCTTGGATTCACACTTTCTACTTGTGCTTATGTCTGTTTAGATTGCTTCGCATTAAAAAGATGCAGTCTGATTTGACATTAAACATTCTAGATGTGGTATTTTTATGTTACATGTGGCACTGAAACTAGTTTCTTTGCAAACTAGATGTTAAATGAGACCCAATCTATAATGATGCTCGTTGATAGTGGAAAACCCTTAAATGCTAGCTTTATAAAACCTGCAAGTTTTTCTCAACAAATCCCATGTGTTTTACCTATAATCTCTTGTTGAGATCCATACCAAGGACTTATTTATCTCTTCGGACTTCTGGTGGGACTTCTGAGGTGGGTGCTCCTCACATACCCTTGGCAGGCAGTCCAAACAATCACCCACTGATATGTAAGTTATAAGTTGTTAAGGCATCCTTGTTCCGCGAATTATGGTTTTATTTAGATTCCATTGGAATGTCGAGGCCATGTGACAAGAAAATATTTATAATTTGTTTCTTATATTATATGTTATTATGCCCCTCATTCCCAACCTTCAGTAGCACATTTCCCTCTTTGCTACAACTTACTCAGCCCAAAGAAAACCTACTCAACCGATCCATAACATAATAATATAATATTTTCTACTCAATGGATTACTTCCTCATACATTCCATGACCTAGGTTGTTTACACTATTTTTATTCATAACACTAAAATCTAAGTAAACTACAATTTTGTTAGTAAAGCATTGTCTTAAGTGCTCAACACTTCTAGTATAGAAATGAAGCATAACAAATAATTTCAATAACTAACTAAGAAATTAACCTCTGCAGACATTTTTATCAATCTATTCATTTAGCCCTTCAACTTCTTAATCTTCAAGCTCAAAGAAAACTGAATCTAAATGGGAGAAAGATATATTTTTCTAGCTAGTGAAACAAATATTATCCAACTTACTACAAGGTACATATTGATTCTCCATTGCACCCCATGCAGCATGACTGCCATGGATTTCTTGGGTGATTTTCACTTTTCTTTGATGGGCAGAACTCCACATACATCCGAACACAAGTACTAAGATATTTGCATAACCTAGGAGGTATTGATGCACAAACCTGAGTTCCCCTTCATGTCTATGTTCTTACCTAACCTATGCAAAAAAATTTAAGAGAAAGGGAGTGCCCCTGACAACATGTTACCACTCAAATTAAGGTGGTACATGTGAGAAATATTACATATAATGGAAGGAATCCTGTTTGACAACCTACTGTTCTCCAAATTCAAAGAGCTTACATTCAAACTTTTTCCATAAGCAACATTGTTATAGGCATATTTGGGCACTGCAACCCCAATCATATATGTCCATAAACCAAGGGCTTCTAAGTTCCTAAAAGTGTTGTTTCACACCTTAAAGGAACAAGGTCAGCTGATTACATCATCTCCTAGAAGTTCTCCCTGAAAAAAAACTACTCATAGTGTTGGGTGATCTAAGCTTTTCATGAGGTGAAGAGGGGCTTTCATGTTGGTAGGATGACACTGGGTCAAATCAATGGGTTGTAATCCTCTCTTCTACTCTTTCTATCAATAAAGTTATTCGAGTTTTCCTCCACATTCTTGTATGTTTGATGATATATGCATTTGTGTGGTCAATATATATCTAGTCCTATATTGTTTATGACTGTAGATCCTAGTACTTTGAAGGTATTATGCTGCTTTGACTTTACAGGTACTCTTTGAAGCAGGGTAAGCATGGAAGGAGCAGAAAAGATCTGTCAGAGGGGAGAAGGAACAAGTAAGGAACCAAGCGAAAATTGAGGTTTGTATTCTTTGATCCTCTCCTATCTACTTCTCATAAAGGAAAACGAAAGTAACTTTAGTTTGTTTGTTACTAATATAGATACTTGTCTTAGTGGGACTAGCAACTCTTCATGGACACTAGATTTCCTGATAACAAAATGGCGACTCCACTGGGGAGTGAATAGCTTGTTTTCTTGTCTATATTTTTTTGCTTTATAAAATATAGACGGAGCCTGAAGTTAATCCAGCTAGCCTTCGAACTGCATTTGCTATGTAAGTGCAAAGTAGATCAATGTTGCTTCAGTCTATCTCTGGGTTTCATTTATAAACCGAACAATTGATTTGCAAACATCCTAATTTCCCTAGTGGTGGCTCAAGTAACCTCATTAGATCAAACCCTATGATTTGCATTTACTGACTATCATTAGCTCGGCCTAAATCCCTGAACTAAGCTGCAAACTGTGACCAAAAACCAAGTTGAAGTCTTATCCCTATACCATCGCACCTTCTCCTCTTGGCAATCTAGATGCATCGCACCGCCTGTGTGCAGTAGGTGAGATGCATCCCTATTTCCCTGTGTTATAGGTGCGATGATCAGATAAGACTATTTCTGCCTCTAGATTTTGGTTTTTCTTCACTCCCTTCAGCTTTATTCAGGAGTTTTGCTGTTTGTGATCAGTATACCACTGTGGAAGCTCCCTTCCTTTGCATTATTCAGCCTCCATTGTACAAAGAATTGTGAATGCTTTTATCTATTTTTCACCATTTACAGTTCTCATTTACAAAAAAGTAGCTTAATCAAACTGTCGTCTTTTGATTTGGAAGAGTTGCAAGTGTCACTTTCAGTCAAAGAAAAGAATAATACTCATCTTGATAGTCAATTACCCTGTTACTCTTGTATTTGATTTGAATTAATAGTTTTTCAAGTGTTGAAAGCAGTTTTCAATTCAAAATCGCAAAGTGTCGTCATTTCCTTCCTTTCATTTTTTGAAGAGAAAATTGTTAATACTGTCGCTTTGAAAAGATAATTCAGATTTGTACTTACCATTCTTTTTGTCATTCATACATTAATAAAAAGGAAAACAAATACATGCATGTGCATTTGCATTTAGACTGCTTGTTGATTTTGATTTAGGACAGTGCATCTAGTGTGTGCTCTCTGCTCTATGTTGAAAAAATATCGCTTCTCTTTCCTTAGTAGCTAGGATTTTCATTGCAAAATGAAGAATAAACAATTGTTTATCATCTTAGATTGCATTTTAGGAATTGTATATCTACATCACATGGTGAACCTTAAAGGCAAACTTCTTAAGAAAGATCAACTATAAAATAAATTCAGTGAACATAAAAACGCTTTGGAACCTAACACACAACATTTAGAAGTCTAGGCTAGAGACGTATTTTAGCATCGTAAAGCCTGGTAACTATTGCTTTCATCGTAGGTTGGGTGATTCCTCCTCTTTGAGATGACAAGTGATGGTACGGACTTGTGCTCCCACGTACCATCGAGTATATATTAGGAGACCATAATAGGCTATATCCTTTATCCTTAGGAAGCTGTGTCTGCTGCCCTATCGATCAAAATGCACTGAACACAACATTCAGGAAGATTGACTGCCGTATCATAAAAATTATTCTGTAGTTTTGTAATTGGTTTGGTAATCCCTCTGTCTAGATTTCTAGAGTAGTCTCTTTCATTCCTTTTCAGACTCCTTAGACTAAAAGGTCCATCTGAGCACTTGTCACTTCAAGCTCATTAAAAATTGAAGGCAACTAGAGTCATCTTTAGCTTTTTCTTGACTTTTAAAAATTGAAAAAGCAATTTGTGTCAAAGCTTCATAAAATTTATTTTAATCGGAATAACGTCATTGTTCCCTCGTTGGTCTTAGGTTGAGAAAATGGAGTCCACCAACCAAGGATTTCCCCTTGGGGGAAATCCTAGTCCTTTCTCCTCTTGGGGAGATGTTGGTGCACCTCATATGGCCACATTGTCTCTTCTAGGACTAATAATCGGCTTGCCAATATGGATCTTCTCGACCTCTGTCATTCAAGGTACCACAATTCCTGAGAAATCAAATCAGAAACTAGACGATACTAGAGTCACCCCCCAACCTTCTGCTTCATTTGTTTCTCCCTCCCCTCCTTCCTCTTCGCTTGGTGAAGCTGGTAAAGCTAAAAACCAAGCAACTGAGAAGAAGAAGAAAGGGAAGGAGAAGAAGAAGAAAGAGCCAAAGGCAAAAAGGGGCAACCATGCATCATCTAGCAAAAATCCACACATTGCACCGTCCAAACCTAAATCTCCATGTGTGATTTGCAAAGGAGACCACTATCATCAAGATTCTCCTTACATCCCTCGAATCTTAAGGGACTAGTCTCCTCATTTTCACAATCCGCTGTCATCAACCTATGACGATCATGTTGAGAGTACACCGTCAACTAGTGAAAATGAAGTCTCTAGACAGAAAGGAAAATATAAATTTCCTTGTAGGTTGTGTGAAGGCGATCATGCCGTCCACCGTTGTCCCTTCCTAGACGAAGGGACAACTGTCCTGCTTCACCACTACAACTTCCTCCTGGATACAAGAAACTCTTGTTGATTCCATTGCTAGTTGAAAATCTGACTGACACACCTTTATTGTCGGTCAAAGCATCTATCATTGAAGATAAACCCTCTGAGTCTACACCGGACCAAAGCCATCGGGTCGAGACGGAAGTCGACCTAGTCTTGTCTTCAGAAGGTCCATCTTCAGATGATAGATTCACCAAAGAGAATGACAACGACACCATTCAAATTCTTTTCATAAACACAGACTCCAATGAACATGGGGGCAATCTACCTGTTCCTTTACCATAGGAAGGAAGTTCATCAGGGTCATATTCGGCCGTTTATTCGGTCCCACCTCCGAGCAACCTAGTTATTTCCTTTGATTGGAATCTACTAGGTAGACCCCATCTACCGTCTAATATACCATTCTGAATCATTGTACAAGCTTACAGAATGGTCATGGTCAATACTATCATAGATGAAGGGGCTTCTGTGAGTATCCTTTCCTCAACTGCTTGGAAAGTGATCGGTTTGCCATCGCTTCTACCTTAGATGCGAAATCTGACAGGCTTCGATAAAGGAACCAGTCGACCGTTAGGGATCCTTCCAAGTTTTCATATAACTTTGATAGGGAAAACCATTTATCTGAACGTAATGGTAGTCCAAGGACCTCTAGATTACAATCTACTCCTTGGGCGTGACTAAATTTATAGCATGGGAACGATTGTCTCCTCACTCTTTCGAGTAATGTGTTTTCCGCATGAAGGTAGAGTAGTCCAGCTCATAGACCAGCTTTCATTCCCCAGCTCTCACATAGCTAATAGTCAAATGCCATCCCTAACTGGTCTTTTCATGCAAGGAATGTCTCATCAATCACCAGTCCATCCACTTGATGAGCGCGAGTAATTCGGTGATTGTGACTGAAACCCAGGGGGCATGCACCCTAGTCTACTTCGGTAGAAGAACCCTAGGTATAAGGTGGGTTTCAACATAGGGATATAACTAGTCTGACACACCCATCCATTTAGGAAAATGGGATTAGACTGGAATAAGATACCTTCGTCAAAAGGTATGCCTTTCCTAACAGAGCAAATGCTTTGTTTGCAAATATAAGGGTAACCTGGAAACTCTACATTGTACGTTAAAAGGTATACCTTTCTTGACAGAGCAAGTGCTTTGTTTCCAAATTGAAGGGTAACCTGGAGACTCTACTTCATTATACCTAGGGGCATACAAACCTTTTGCATGGGAGTGAAAAACGACCATTTATTTTCTTAGTTTGTAGATTCTCAACCGTTTAAACTCATAGGATTGGTCATTCTTAGCTTACATAAAGAAAGGATTCGGAGCAAAGTTTTGAATGGTGCAAGCTCCCTAAAAATTGAACCTATCGATGAGACATCCTTATTATATTACTGGCATGAGAAGTTTTATGCAATGTTCAAGCTCGTTAAAAATTAAACCTAATCAATGAGCACATGTTCCACCAGATTTTAACCTCATTAAAAAATGAACCAACCTCCAGTAAATAACCATTGCGAATGCATTATCATTAGCTTTTGAGCCTTGGTCATGTTCTTACCATCACCTCCACTCTATTTTAGCTGATCATGTGCCTCTATTTGATTGTTTACTCTTTTGAGGAACATTTGCGATGAGTGATTCTGTTAGCCATCCTTGTAACACTGTCATGATTGGAAAATTCCAAACCTTACCTGGAACCAGTTGCTACCCGAAAATATCACTCGTTCCTAAAAAACGAGTCTCGTTTAAGCTCTTTTCATCTGAATCGTAAAATATGAAAAACTTTCCGAGCAATTGGCCTCTCCAGCTTGTTAAAGCTATCAGAAGTGTTATTCCTCCTCTAGATTTTAATCCTTTTGGATCTGACGGATTATTACAAAACAAATAGTGAGCGCTTGTCTTGTTCGGCTCGTTAAAACTATCAAAAATTCATCCCTTTTGTATTATTTTATACTTTTTTGGACATAAGGGATTATATGAGGAAAAAGGATTACTGAAGTTTCCTTTCTGTCCCTTTTCAGACTCTCTAAAATTAAAAAAGGACCGAGTTGTCTTTGTCATTAAACTCGTTAAAACCAATAGCAACAAACTTGTCCATACAGACAAGAATGAGTTTCACTGTCGCTAGGCTCGTTAAAACATAGTGATGGGTTTGCCTGAAGGGAAAATTATAGAACAAGCATATGTTATCCTCCTCAAGATTGACAAAAATAAAGAGGTACTCGCCAGCAATGACTGGGGAAAAATTGGGAAGAAAACTTGAAGAAAATTTATTGGTAGCAAGTCGCTCTTGAACATGACACTTTCACTCCATCACCATGATTGAGTCGGGTTGGGTTATTCCGTTCACTGATCATATTACCATTGGTCCACCGTACCATCCTTTTTTGGGATTAACACTACCATTCCATTTCAGTGTTGCCGATATGTTCAAGAGAAGTCACTCAAAGAATTCACTAACCCAGCTTGTGTCTCATCTCCTACAATACCTTCACCCTTCATTCTTTCATGACCACCACCCTGAACCCTATATCATCAGATCATTTTCACCTCCACAAAATCATTTTGCTCCGTTCTGTGTCGTAGATGTGGGATTCATTAAGGCCCTCCTAGGACAGGTCACTTCTTGTCAACGATAGCTCATTATCCAAGAAGTCGACCTAGGAACAACCATTTCATTACTTTGAAGCTTGCATGCCTCAATGGCAAGTTTCTCACTTCCGGTGACAGGTTTACATCAATGGCCTCCGACCGAAATATTTTGCGTGGTGTTCAATGCTAAGTCCCATTTTCACACCACGTAAATTGTATTGTCGTACCTTGAGGGTCATCATCATTATCGGTGATTCCTCTCGCACCTGTTAACAACTTACATCACTGGCTAGTAATCAGGCGATGTCTTTCCATGTTCGACTCCAGAACATCTTTTCACATGGATCGATTTGTACTTCGGGCAAAGATTGAATGAGTTTGAAGACCCCGGATCTAGTTTCATCCATCCAGGCTATGATATATTCAGGAAAATAAAGACATCAAATGTACATCATTACTGCATAGATGATCATCTGAATCAAAGGATGATGGTTCTATCAGAATCATCAGTCTGCCACAGACAGTTGTCTGTCCTATGTACATGAAAATTAATTTATAAAGCTGAGCATGGGAATGCCCGCCTCAGCTAGATCATGAAAATATTATGAAGATAATGTATTGTATTGTATCTTAGTACAGGTCACCTTCCAATTCAAAAAACCTCGGATCCTCATGATAAAGCATTTCACCCAACATCAAAAGATTTACGACCTCATGCTTTAGGGGGCAACTGTTATAGACATATTTGGGCACTGTAACCCCAATAAATATGCCCATAAACCAAGGCACTCAGAGTCCCTAAAGTGGTTTCACACCCTAGGAACAGGTCAGCTGATACATAATCTACCAAAGTTCTCCATGGAAAACTGCTCATAACTGGTCAAAACTGGACCATACAGACTGCTCAGTGCTAAGGGTGCAATGCATCTCACCTACCACATGCAAAAAGTGCAATGCATACTGAAAAGCCCTTCTGTAGGGTGTGATGGGTGAGAGTAGACAAATTGCAGAGATAGTTTGCAAGGTGGATGATCATGGAATCTTCCAGAAACTTCTCCTGTGACGCTTGCCTCTCTGAGTTCACCCAGGGATGAGTAAGAGATCATGAATCTCCAAGTGGAACCAAGAACCATCAGAGTGAGGACACTAATCAAAATCCCAGAAGCTGACTCAGCCCCCCACAAACATCTATATATGGATCCCTCATCCTAGAGATCCAAAGGCTGGAATTTTGTATCTTGTAAGGAAGTGTTGTTGGTTTCCTGGTGGAACATCATAGTGTTGGGTGATATAAGATTTTCATGAGGTGAAGAAGGGCTTTCATGCTGGGAAGATGACGTTGGGTCAGATCAATGGGTTGTAATCCTCTATTCTACTCTTTCTATCAATAAAGCTATTCGAGTTTTCCTCCACATTCTTGTATGTTTGATGATATATGCATTTGTGTGGTCAATATATATCTGGTCCTATATTGTTTATGATTATAGATCCCAGTACTTTGAAGGTATTATGATGCTTTGACTTTACAGGTACTCTTTGAAGTGGGGTAAGCAAGGAAGGAGCGGAAAATATTTATCAGAGGGGAGAAGGAACAAGCAAGGAACCAAGCGAAAATTGAGGTTGGTATTCTTTGCTCCTCTCCTATCTACTTCTAATAAAAGAAAAATGAAAGTAGCTTTAGTTTGTTTGTTTCTTAGATAGCTACCCATCTTAGTGGGACTAGCAGCTCTGCATGGACACTAGATTTCCCGATAACACACATGTATTGAACCCGAGTACCCAAAACTAGCAAGCCTAAGCTCCTAAGCTTTCTGAGCTTTCTAATTTCAACAGGTAATGAAGAAAACATTGGATTCTTATCTATTATGAGGTACTGGAGGCTCTGTAAACCTCCCAGTGAAGGAGGGAATATGCTTGTAATCTTACTGTTATGTATAAAGGGTTTTTTCGAAGTCACATTGAAGATTTGGGTCGACGCGTTTCGAACCAACAAGTGTGGTTCATCTTCAGAACACGATGAGGAAATAGATCTAGGAAGAGGGTTAAATAGGAAGACAGGTCAACCTAACAGCTAGAAGAAAATGACTATGTTTGACTATGGGAGGGAGAGGGGACATATTACTAATATTTGTATATATATATATATA
>APFE030812012.1:47800-65717 GCA_000404065.3 Pinus taeda
ATCCACTTGTTGAACAACTTTCTCATTCCCCTTTACCATATCCTCATTATTGTCTATCACATACTTTAACTTGGACTTGAGATCCTCTATCTCCCTAGAGAAAAGCGTCCTCTCTTGTGTGGAATCTTCCAGTTCTTGACTAGTTTTATGTCATATTTTCCTCTTCTTATTGTTATGATTTGCAATTTCCTCATACATTATTAGTAGTTTCTCATATTCACTACCATTTCCATAATTTTTAATTGGAGTTCATCGACCTCTTTTGTTAACAACCTAAAGATTCTATTAGAGTCTAAATTGGAATCCATGTTTTTCCCAAAGTCAAAATTCTCTTGAACACCCATTGGCCCTCCCTTATGGGTAAAAAATATACCATGATCCATTTCAGAAATCTAAATGTCCTTTTCTTCTCCTTGTTATTTCATTTCCTCAAGACCGTTAGTTTCTTTTGTGACAGAAGAACAAAGGGGGATCTCAGATACAATACAAAGACTTCTAGCAATGTTATGACGTCTATCTCCTTTCTAAATATCTATATTCTTGGCATGCTTCATCTTTCATGCCAAATTTCAGATATATTCTACCATCTTCCAATCCTCAGTTCTGTTAGCCTCCTGCTATAGAAGGTTACTCATCTTTCATGATTGACATTTTTACATGCCAAATATGTCATACTTTGCATACTGCAATGTTCCATATTTGCTACACAAGCCAAAGAAAGATGCCATGAATATGTGCTAGTCAAAGTTCATCTGCTGCATTCCAATTTTGAAGACTTATTCCCTTTTGTATAAGTCTCAGTGAAAGGGAGGTCCAAATAGCTTAATCTTGGTCTCCCTAGGTTTCAATTTTTTGTTGTAGAATATAGAGAATGAATAATATGTCCAAACAACCTAATCTTGGCAGGTTTTAGATAGGTAGAGAATCAAAGGAGCCTAATTGCTTAAAATTGGGCCCTTGGAAGAGATAAGGGTAGATTTAGATAGGAGGGCAGTCAAAAGAGAAAGAGGACAATCAGGGTTTGCTAATTCAAGTGCACCCAATTCAAGTGAAGAAAAAATGTTAGGATTATTAAGCTGGGTAGGTAGTGTGAGGTTGCAGAAGTAAAGATGCTATTACCATTTGGCTTATCAAAAAAGGCTCATCTCATGTGTAAGTTGGCACCTTGGCAGTTGATTGGCAGTACAAGAAGGAAGCATGACTAATTCCACTTTCATCTCCCCAAAAAATCATCTAAGTAACATCCCCCTAAAGACCTTGGGATCTCCCCAAGTAGTCCAACCTCACTCCATTTCTTGCTAAAGCCAAGTTGACAGCTAGGTTGACTTAGTCAAAAGAAGCCACATTTCTTGTGTAAAAATTAACCTTTGCAAAATCCGTTCATTTCCTTATGCTTGAGTTTCTAATCTATAAACCTAGCATGCACACATCCCTTGTCATTCCTCAGAAATCATATTAACATCTAATGCTATTATATAGCTCCCTACACCATGTTTCCCTACCCCTACTCTAAAAGAGACTATATAAGAACCCAATAAATACTAAATATCCCACCCCTTGGAAACTATAGCCAAATAGTTTAAAGTCGGGAGACATTGGATCCATTTGGGACCCACTGTTAATCCCTTCGCGTTCACTCGGGATTTATTTAACCTTTGGTTGAATAAATAACCATATTAACCCTCCCCTGCTTTCCATTTTTGGGGTTTATCAATATCTGATTGATAAATAGCCAAAACCCGACATTATTTTAAACCTTAACCTAAAGTTTAAACCCACCCGCGGCCATGATTATTTCATGGATTAACGCGCACGCATATGTTCTAAACCTCGATCATCTTCCCCTCCCGACTACCTTCAGATCAGTCCTCACAGATCCGACGGCCCTCGTGCATATCGGGCGCCCTTTTGCTATGGTACGTTAGCACCCGATGTCCGACGGTTTTACCATCGTACACCGAGACAGCTGGCGACATTCGATTGCATCGGGCCGCCCCTAAAAAATACCACCTCCGTACCAAAGGCGATATGATGCAATCCAAAACTGCCCTTCCCTCGCGTGATATCAGCGTCGCATCACCTTGCCACATCGCCTCGACCTCACCCTTTCCTGCTTGAGCCTCGCTGACATCACCTGCCACTGTACTGTACTTATACCATGTCACCAGCTGATGTCATAAAGCTGCCACTGTGTCCACTGCCACATCATCATCCACGTCAGCCGCCACATCATCTTCCATACCCGCTACCCGACAAAAAATATGTCATGATGACGTCATCCTGGGACAACGCCAAAAAACCCAAAAAAGCGCCAAAATTCTGGAATGTTGCGTTAAAAGTCGTGAAAAAGACTATTTTTAGTTCATTTTTAGTTTTCACTGTAAAAACAACGTGCATGCAGTTTTCCGTTATTTTACGCTCCCGAGACTTCAGCAGCCAGTCAACCTGCAAATTCGGCACCGCGGTTCGTCTCAGCAACTCAATTTCTACCCGTTAAGTGGCTTTGGCGTCCTCATAACAGGTATTTACCCGATTTCATACCCGAAACCCTGTTTCATGGTTCTCTGTTCAAAATTTCAAAAAAGAACTCGCTTTTGGCTGTTAAGACTACTCCCACCAATCACCCATTGCCCTGCACCTATCATTTCAGCTGGTCATCCCCTAAAAAAATTACAGCCTAAGCTAATTCACTCTGTCGAAGGGTTATTCCTCCACTCTATTCATTCATGGTCGCCCGCCAAATACTGAAATCTCTATGTTATTCAGCCAAGCTGCCCAAGTATCCTATTTTTCATTGGTTCTAGCCTTTTTTTCCTAAAAAGGAATCCTTAATTCCCTTCCCCATCTGCAAGCTTGTGCCCCTCCGGAAAAATTTGGATTCCATCCTCTCAGCATTGTGTCGAGTGTCCACATAGCCTCAATCCCTGTCTCCTATTGCTATTTTGCCTCTATTCCACTCAATCAAAACAATGCAAGATATGGAGGCCCCAGTTGCCCTGAACATCGCTCCTCTGAATGCCCCCCACATGTACTTAGAGTGGATACCTCTAGCAGACAGAGACTTCTAGATTGAGGACATGAGGGGCCTTATTTCTCACCTTGAAACTATCTGCCAATTTAAAAACAGTTATGAAAATAATACTGATCTCCTGGGAATTTGGCAGTCCAGTATGCCCATTTACTACCTCCCACAAGTCAATGTGCTGCCTGATTTTATACATCTCTATCATTCACACTATGAACCCACTCTAAGATCAATCCTAAGCCCAGATGGGTCAGTGTTGTTTTATATCACTCCTCAATCCATCAATCAAATGCTGAACTATGAGCCTCCCCTGTCTTTGGTTCCTCTCACCCTGAAACATCTGATTGATGGCAGTTTAAAGCTTTCTAAGGCAGAGATATTAAGAGTCAATCAGTTGTTCATGATACCAAAATATCAGAGTGATCATCCTCCACCGTATCATCAGGTTTCATTTAATGAAACAGGCAAGCTCATGGTGGACATGATTTCCTATATCTTAGGATGCAAGACATGAGAGTTTGTAGATGAGACAGTGTTCCAGCTATTAGCAATATTTACCCCAGGGCAGCTCCATGCTGTCATGTATGACTATGCCACGTTCATAGCCAACAAAATACATGAGTAATTCATGATGATGGACAGGGAAAGAGTTTTCAAGTACACCTCCTACATTTACCATCTGCTGCTCTTCTATCACCCTAATAGTTTCAAAATCCCTCTCATGAAATTTGATTCAATAGGAGAGAGGAGATCTGTAGTCTTCTGGACTTCAATTTTTCATAGAGTTCACTGTTCTCCCTATACATATTGTGAATTCATTGACCTCTTTATCTACCCAACTACTTGTTTTTTAATGGAGACTCCTCCTCTCAGACTTACTGCAGAAATGCAAAGAATTTTGCATCTTTCCAAAGAATACAACATTTGGGATTGGTACTTTTACCAAAACCATACAATAATCAGAATTTATGGGAGTGAATTGTCCCTCTATAAGCTACCAAGGTATGTTCCCATGAGGCTCTTTGCCCTGGAATACTTCAAACAGTTCAGTCATGCAGACCTAATTCACTTCCATGGCAAAAACAAGAAGGCACAGTTGAAAATCAGACATCAACTGGGTCCCTTTGTTTTCAACAAAAGGGAAGAAGCCTGGAAGGATGTAGATAAGATATTGAGAGAGGAAATGTTGTTAAAACAAAGCTTCTACTGGGCACCATATGACCCCGGACACTTCATAAGCTTTAGGAGAATCAAATACAAGCTTTCAGGGTATGTGCACCAGCCAATCCCTCATATAGAACAACATGCCAATTTACCAGAATGGGTAGAAGGTTCTTTAGATGATGAACAAATTTTTGAAGAAGAAAAATTGCAAAAAAACATGAAAGAAGTTGAGAAGAGAATTGACTTGGAAAATGTTGCACAGGTCCCCTTCATACAGCCACAACCACTAGGAGCAAGTACATCAAACGCTACCTCGCCACAACCAGCTAAGGGATCCATATCGTCAGTAGACAAGGACAAAGAAATAGAGCATTCTGAGGAACAGAGTACAATGGAGGAGCAGCCTTCTCTGAATCTGGAGAGAGACCAAGAACAGAGTCCCTCAACGCAAACAAAAGCACCTGAAATTCCTGTGCTGCCAACTCCCCAACATGAGGAAAGAGGTAAAAAGAGGGACCAAGCAGAGAATACACCTACAGGTAAATCAACCAACCAGCAAGTAGAGAAAAGGAAAAGGTTAAATCCCTATGTTGAAGAATAAATCACAGAAGAAACTCTTGGGAACTTAAGAGGTGAGGGGACTTCAGGGCAGCAAATCTCTCCTATTCTGGAGACATCAGCCAGCTCCTTCTAGCAGGAGCACGATAGACAACCAGGCAGGGAGGTTTCATCCTCCAAACAGCAGGCCCAAAAGGGCTCAGACATCAAAAGGGAATTTACTGAAATCAAGGCTAGGAACGAACCAATAAGGTTCCAGCTGTATAATCAACTGCTAAGTATGGCCCCAACAAATCAACAGAGGCTGATAGCAGCCTATGACATAGAAGCAGGGAAGATGACTTTAAGTCATTTCAGACCCACTGTGCAGCAACCACAATCAGCTGCAGACTACATAAGAACCAATATGGAAGTCCTTTCCAAGGACATACACCCAATATACTAGATTGAGCTGCATAAGCAGACAGGAAGAATGGTGTATGCAACTCTGGCAGATAAGGCTCTACTGGCTCATAGATTGTAAAACTCCTTATATAATACCTCTGCCCAGCTAGAGCTAGAAAAGGCCTCATCATTGGCCAAAGATAACAGAATAAAATCCCTGGAGGAAATTATAATAGAAATGGGACATGACCCGAAAGACCCCAAAGGCACACAAGCCTTGATCAGGAAGAAAGAAGAGGATATAACAGCCCTCAAAAAACAAATGAAATTGTTGCTAACCCTACATCCTCAGACTATAGAAGTAGCAGAGCAGAAAGAAATGGAGGATGTGTACACCTTGCTTATGAAAATGAATCAGAGAATACTAGACACAGAGAAAGCACTAGAAGAAGCTTTACAAGGGAAAGAGCCTGAGTTGGCCTCACGGCCTCCTCTATTAGTTCCAACAGTTTCGGTTCCTCCTCCAGTAGTTACAACAACAACACCTCCACCAGCTTCAACTTCGGCAGCAACCACATCAACAAACGCAGCACCAGCAACACAAGAGGCCAATATGGGCATGGAGGCCATGATGAAAGATATTAAGGCCCTCGAATTACAAATGACGGAAATGAAGGAAACTAAAGAGAAGCTAGCTAAGATTGAAGCTAGCTATGATAAATCAAAGATTTCAGTTGCTGAGAAAACCAAGGAAATAAAGGCCCTTGAAAATAAGATAAAGGCCTTGGAGAAGGACCTCACTCTCCATACAACCCTGACTCAGATCAAAACAATATTGTGGGATAATATTGGCAAAGCCCTTGTTGATCAATGGACAGGGATCCAAACCATTTTTGACCAGATAGAGTTAATGGCAATAGCCGAGTACGAGACTCAAAAGGCCAGGGCATTATTGGCAGACAAGCCTGAGTGGGCGAATAAATTGATTCACTTTTTAAATACTCGTATTGGTGACCAATTGATAGCACTAAACATTCAGAACAGAATAGAGACTATTGTGAGAGTCAAGAAGGTGCTAACCATGAGGAATTTTGTCCAGACAATAGAAAGAAAGTGCCAAGAGATGCAGGCAGAGGTACAGGCCTTCAGACAAAGAATGGCAGATCTACAGAGCAGAGGTTTACCCAGCCTAGTTACTAGCACAGGAAAACTGTTAAAGCAGGAGCAATATGCATATAGGCTGCACACTTATGTACAAAATCAGATCACTGCCTCATTGAGCAACACAGAAGAAGAAATCCCTCCCACAGGGCAGACTTTGTATAATAAACAGGAAGATCTATTTTACATTGAACATGAAATAAAACATCTCTTTCCAGTATGGCCGACTTATTATACATATACAGAAGCTGATGAAACATTGTTCAAATTAAGAAAACATCAGTTACCACCAGAAGAATGGTGGCAAAGCTTGCTTCAGATTTTAAAGTAATTTTGATTCTCTTCATATATTGCCTGTATGAGCAAACTTCATTATACAGCTCTACCATGAGGAAATTCAAACCAGCAACGGATGAAATTGGCGCTAAAAAGCATTCAAACCAGCTAAACAGGTGGCAAGTGACAGCACGCCCAGAACAGCTCATTGGCACAGTGGTCATCAACCGACATTCTTAATCAGATAGTCAACGACAAGTGGGACACCTGTAGAGGCTCATAAAACACATTTACTTTCTCAGTTATTATTGTGCAATTTTTTCTTCACAATAGTTATTGATTATGTCAGAGTAGATGGACACAGTTAAGTCCAGATATTTTCTTATGAGATATTTTGTAAATAACTCCTATATATACTGCCATGGCAGATGTATTGAGGTTGGTTGGAAGATTTTTGGTATTTTCGTTGTGTAAATTGCTCCAAGAGAGTCTCGTTTTGTGTACCTGATGATTTCTATAATCAAAGATTGTTGAAAGCTTGGAGAATGAACTGTTGATGCATTGCTAATGGTTTTGAAGAGTAAACGATGGAATTCTTGTGATGTTGTATGAAACAATAAGTTTTTCTCATCTCTATAATTTTCAATTTCACATATGCTCAAGTCACGAAACAAAAGTCTGGTTTAGAATTTTCTTTGATGCACTCTACGCTCAGTTTCTATGCCTTCTTAATGTTTTCCTCTTGATTTAGTCATAAATATGAATTCCTCATGGCTCATATTTACTCTAATTCACTCATGAATGACTGTTATTTAAGAATTCTTAGCTGCTCTTAAGTATGGTTCTTTGATGTTCCCTCTGCTAAAATGATTGAGAGATTATTTGTTGCCTCTCGTTCCTTAGCCCTCAAACCATCCCCATTCAGCTTGGATATTTCTTACTAAACAACTACCTTGCTCCTCCTTTCTCTTGTGACCAAGAAAACGCATCATCACTTGCACTCCATGACTCCACGCCCAACGGTTTGAAATTTATCTTACTATGCCTTGCCTCTTTCTTGAAGACATCTTCCCTTCACCCAAGCCTTCCTTCTACCAAAAAACAAAACCCATTTAACCTAATAGCTAGCCTAAAATCATCATCAAAAAAGCTAAATCATTAAGAGAGAGCCCTCTCTAATTGCAGGTGGGCTAGAACCTGCAATCCAAAGATTGGTTTGTGGTTACCTCGGGCATATCCCTTCAGGAGCTTAGGAACAACCTGAGTGATAACAAGTTCATTGGAAGCCCTTTTAGGCACAATCCACATTTCTAGTTGTCCAGTGTCATTTCTCAATTGTTGCGATTCTATAATTATTCCCCTTATAGTTGCATTTAATTTAGTGGAAGCCTATTTTGTATAGTGTCTTGCCATAGTTTCCTAAAGCCATCCTTTTCTCACATTGTCTTCTCATACATGTCAATTAATCTTTCATTCTTTTTAGTTATCTCCCTTGATTTCATTTGACACTCCTCAACCTCGATTCTCATATGGATCACCTCTAGTTCTACTTTTCTATCCCCATTGATCCTAGCATGTTCCTGCAATAATGTAGTTTCAACACTATCTTGAATTTATTCTTCATGCCTTTGAATTAAGTTTTCATAACCTACTACATTTACCCTTGTTCCCTCTTCCATGTCTAGCACATGATCTCCACAAATGCTCTTACCTCCAAAATTCCACCACATTCTTCTTACATCATCTCTTTCTCACATTGATT
The DNA here is from genome assembly GCA_000404065.3 of Pinus taeda. Lineage (NCBI taxonomy): Eukaryota > Viridiplantae > Streptophyta > Pinopsida > Pinales > Pinaceae > Pinus > Pinus taeda. The sequence continues at coordinate 56,131 of APFE030812012.1, forward strand.
TTTCATATAGCTCAAGCAATTTTCATTCCCTTCTGATGTATCATGCAATTTCACTAGAAGTTCTTCAATCTCTTTTCTAAGATGAAGAACTATATCTTCTACTTTAGAATTTATAGAGCTTGTTCCATCTAGTAAGATATTTGGGAACTCATCCATTCCAAACATGTCTCCCTTGCTTAAAAAATTATGATTCCTTTATTTAATTTCTTTCTCAAGTTCCTCCACTTGATTCCTAAAAAAATGAAGCAACTCTTGGGATTCTTTCATTCATTTCACATGTATCTTCCTTATCTTTCCTTATTTCATCCATTTCTTGCATGGCTTTCTCATACATGATAATCAATCTTTCATTATCTTCAACCGACTCCTTTACTTTTTTGCATAAATCATTAACTTCCCTAGCCAAAAAAGGGTGGTTCACTTAGCTTTTGCTTCACATTGACCCGTTGCACTAACTTCTTCAACTAAATCTTTAAGCTCCCTTTCTGCTGATAAACCATCTCTAAATGGTGTCTCCTCTTTCAGATCTGGAGCATGCATTGTAGATTTCAACTATACTGCTCCATCAACATCTGAAAGCTTCATCTTATCAAAATGGATCATCAAATCATCAACATGACTTTCCAAATTTTCTTTGGCTTCTAGGCAGAGGCACAATTTATTACGAAGAGATTCTCCTTCCCTTTAGTACATATCAAGTTGTCTGTGAAGTAATTCATTCTCCTCACTAATGGAAAAAATATTTTATTCTAATGATTCCTTCTAGTGCATAAGGTTCAGGTCCTACACATGCATTAACTTCCATTCCATAGCTTCGAGTAATTGATCTTGTAATACAACTATATGTTCTGACATTTTATCTAGATCTCCACCCTCATAAGATTCTTGGTGCCTTCTTAGTTTTTCCATCAACCTTATATTTTCCATTGTAAACCTTGTCACATCAGGATTGCGATTGAGATGGTTCCTTAGAATTTGTATCTCGTCCATTAACACATTCTTCTCTTCTAAAAGATGTGCTTCCACAGATGTCTTGTTAGAAGAAACTTCGTCCAGACTCTTAATTTTGTCTTCTCGAAAATAGAGCATCGTCTTTCCACATGTTGCATCTTCCTCGCATCTTTTAACCAAAAGTTTTAGTTGTTCATTTCCAACAACCATTTCCTTCATTGTTTTTTTCTAGAGATTCCTCTCTTTTCAGGGCTCCTACAAGTGGATATTCCAAATCTCTTTTTCGAAGATCCTTGTTATGAGTAGGTAGTGGGATTGCTAAAGCTTTCATATCCCATGCATATGGTCTTAGAGAACTCAACAGCACCATGCTTTCATATTCATATTCTTGAGTGGGTGTAACTCCTTTCAGTTGACCACACACATGACTAACTTCTTCCTTCAACTGTTGAATTTTCATATTCAAAGTTATAACAACTCCTGTAGCATATTCATTTGCAGAAATCTTGCTGGAAGAGAGGAGAGTGAGATAGGGGTATCTATCCTTCACAAGTTCAAATAGATTGATGGTTAGGCTTTGAACAATGCCCCAAAGAGAATCAAAATCTAAACATCGAAGTTCGTGTTATCTTTTAACTAGATGTGAAAATTCTCTTTTTAGGAGTATTGTTTTTTGCTTGCTGGGCAATCAATGTCTTGCGTAAAATCTAATTATTTCTCTGGACTTTGATCATAGAGGGATCAATTCACAATCTGATTACCTGTCTTTCATAACTCTCTCTCTAATTTGTTTGGTTAATTTTTTGAGGCACCTTTCATATGATTTGGAAATCAATGGTGGGTTTTTGTGGAGTGATTAATCTTTGGAGCAATTCAGTGGCACCAAGGTTTGTCTAAGATAGTTTAGGGAAGAAAAAACATTATTTTGGGTTGTAGGAAATTCTTTGGTTGTAGCGTAAACTTGATAAGGCCAGTTCAGAGCCCCTTTACCTCTCATACAAACAGAGGAATGAGTGATTTGTTATTATAGTTGATCATGCACTTGTGCATATTCCTTTTCATACTTGGGTTAGAGACGTAAGAGCATTTCTACTTTCTTTCTCTCTCTCTCTCTTGTTCAATCTTCTTTGTTGTTTATTTTCTTTTGTCTTAAGGTGCTAGTGTTTCTTGGAGCCTCACCCGAAAATTTCATATATATAAAGAAGAAATGAAAGATGTGGGGTGCATGGTGTATGGTTGGACCATGCTCTTCCATGATGGACTTAGACATTGGAGGTGGTCTACTATTTACTACTAGACCTTGTTTGGATATTTGAAAGGCATTCTTCCTTGAAGTGTTGGATAAGTATGGAACTTGGAGACTTATATTGTTGATGCATGATGGGAGTCTATGTGCGTGGAGTAGAGTTGGGTATTTCAGAGGAGGTTATTGAGCCCTAGATAGCACAGGGTTACTTGGTTGCTTGCCTGGAGGTTTACACTTGACACGCGGACTCTTGGGTTGAGGAAGTGGATATGTAGGTGTGGGAGTCCTTAAGGCGACACATGACCCTGGATATGCATTGTCCTTAAGGAGACACACGACCATGGAGATGCATTGGAGCTTTGGACCTTTGGAGTATTGTTGGACCTTGGGGAGTAGTGCTCATGCCATGGAGGCCTTTCTTGTTAATCATTGTCACGTTTGAACTTCACACATGTCAATTAAAGTAGAGTGCTTCACATGTGTGGACCTACTTGTGTCTTGCAAGTTTGATTGTAGTGGACTAGGTCCATTTGTTATTGTAAAGCCCCTTTACCTCTCATATAAATAGAGGAAGGAGTGAGTTGTTATTATAGTCTATCATGCACTTGTGCATATTCTTTTTCATACTTGGGTTAGATATGTAAGAGTAGTGCTACTCTCTCTCTCTCTCTCTCTCTCTCTCTCTCTCTCTCTCTCTCGTTCAATCTTCTTTGCACTTTATGTGTTTTTCTCTTAAGGTTCTAGTGTTTCTTGGAGCATTCAACCGAAAACTTCATAGATATAAAGAAAAAATGAAACCCATGAACACAATCACAACCTATCATATAATTCTCCATGCTTTCAAAAAGCCTAGATAGGGAAAACCAAGAGAAACACTAGCTCCACCAAATATACTCCAACAATCAATATTTTTGAATATCTTTTTGAAATATTTTTTGTGGAGCTAGGGCTTCTATTGGTTTTCTCTATCTAGGGTTTTGGAGAACTTAGAGAATTATATGATGAGTTGTGACCGTGTTCATGGATTTCAGTTCTTACACACACATATGAAGTTCTCAACTGTCCAAAGTTATGTTATTTCAGATTTGACTTCCAGCTTACCACTGCTATAAATTGTGTTATTTCAAAGATTTGACTTCCAAATTTTCATAAATACAATGTCCTCAAAAAGATAGTTGAACACTTCCATATTCATAGTTAGATAATATTCCAAGAATATATGCACTTGTTGTATGAATCAACAAGTATCTCACGAACAAAAATTACATCACAAGCAACAATTGAACTTGGCTGGGGAGGATATTAATTTATCCTCTCAAGTTCATGAGTTATTTCTGTTGTCAAATCAAATAAGAACTAGATAAAAGCTAGATTAAAAAACTAGTTGACCAAAGAATACATAAATTATTCAAATTCTTTAGGAATATATATGTGTGTGTGTGTGTGTGTGTGTGTGTGTGTGTGCATCCATATGAATCACAACCATTATACAAAAAAAAATTCCATTTAACTTGAGTTTCCCTAGAAACAGATTTGGAGGTTTCCCAAGATGAATTTCCTAAAGAATATGTTGTCTTGAAGCCAAGCGTGCAACATATCATAGTTAAAATATAATGTCTTTAGCACCCTTAAACCTGGTGCTAGTCTGAGAATCCTATACCATACTAAGAGCATATTTGCTAAGAGAGTTTAGCATGCATTTACAACCACATTGTTTCTTAAGGAGTGGTTATGTGCCACATAACTCTGTTTGAAGGAAAAATATTCACATCATAAAATAGAGGCAAGCTTGAAATGCTTGTTCTACAGCTAGAAGTATTGTTACGACATTGTTCACAACTTTTAAGTACTTTGTTGAAGGACTTCAAAAGGATGTAAAAGTGATTTAGTGGATTAGAATGTTCAATGATGGGTACTATTGTGATATTATTTGCCCAGAATGCTCCTACTAAATTGAAAATGGTTTTTTTCTATTTATTGTTTGGGCCAAATATTGTAACATCAGCAATAGTACATTAACTATGCTAAAAGGCCACTTTCTAGTTAATTTGACCATGAATATCTCTTCTAAAAAACAATATTTCTTAGCTTGGTTTACGTTAGTGATTTGATAAGAACATTTCTATAGTCTCTTCACTGAATTTCTTAAAGTTTTTACATTTATGCTTTTTGACAAAAAAGGGCCAACATTTTACCCTAGCTAAGTAAGAATTCTTTAAATAACCTTCTATCTTGGTTCCTTTTTATTCCATCTAAGTTTGGAAAAGTGTCATGAATTTACATTGAACAATGTAAGAATCTAGTCTTCTCTAGAAACAATCAAGACAACTCTTTCTTTTTGCAAATTACCTACTAGTTCTAGACATATTCTTTGAAATCTCTATTTTGAAGGTGTTGGATTTAGGTAAGTGATGAAGAATGCACACCTATGGTTCTATTCTTCACCTATTAGACCAGTGAAAATTATAGGCAAACTTGGAAGCGTTGGACATGACTGTTCCAACCATGCTCTTATTGGCCTGCAATACATATATTCATAACACATACCTACAATACTATTGTTCACCTATTTGGCTAGTGCATATTGTAGGCAAACTTTTAATTGTTGTAATTTAATGTCTCAAGTTCACACACAACCACTAAAGATACAACGTATTGTGTGCACCCTTAGATATGTTTGAGATTGCAAGCTAACTATTTAAATAAATGCATGTATTAAACTTCTATATTAGCAAAATAACCATTAATATTTTTTTCTAGCATTTTGAGCTGAATTCACAATAGTATGCTAAAAAGTGTCATTTCAATGTCTGGAAATTAGGATATATAAATGGGAGATATATACTCTACATCTTTGGGTTATCTCTTGATCCAAGTGGATCTTCATGAACACACACAAGACAAGGAGGAATCAGGGATGCTCAAAAATCAAAGTCACCGAAATGACTTCAATCTAGGACCAGATCATAGAGCTCGTCTTCCTGATCGTGGTGGCGTGAACGGTTTTTCAATTCGAGCTTGTATGCAAAAAATAGAGCCCCTCAAAGATTGGTATGGTAGAGGAAAAATGGGGCCACAATGCGCCACATAGCATCCCAGTCATCACGTGGGACCCACATGGTAGCTTGACACTTGGCATTCCTCCAGTGGCCTTATGGACCTGCACAAGAGAACAAAAAAAAAATCATTATTAAAAATCATACAACAAAAAATATTTTTAATATAGTTACTAAAATAACTATATATAAAAATAATTTAACAAACTCATATAAAAACAAAACTAAAAATAACCAAAGTCATTTATATATTAACAAAAATATAAAAAATGTTAATATATATCAAAAAATGGTTATTGAAGTCAACCCATATGGTGGGTAAAAAGGGTTAATAAAACAAAGAAACCCTTTATGTAAAATAATGGTTATGTTATGTTTCCCAATGTATGGAAATATGTGGTAAAGAACCAGCATATGCCAAAAAAGTGGGGGCAGCCACGTGGTGGTCCTGCCACCCACATCCCGCCACCCACATCTATCCTGTATAATGCCCATTATATATCAAAAAATGGTTATTGAAGTCAACACATATGGTGGGTAAAAACGGTTAATAAAACAAACAAACCCTTTATATAAAATAATGGTTATGTTATGTTTCCCAACATATGGAAATATGTGGTAAAGACCCAACGTATGCCAAAAAAGTGGGGGCAGCCACATGGTGGTCCCATCACTCACATCTATCCTATACAGTGCCCATTATCAATGCAACGTCCATAGATTGGGGATGGGTGAGTGCGGTCCCGTGGGGTACAGGCCCACTCCCCAACCAAATTTAAATAAAAAAATATATTATGTATTATATGGCACACTGTTTGGTAAATGGTTATTGTAAAAATGGGTTTTTGGTAAATATAAACCATAACCACTTTATGGTTTAATCCGCCCAATTTTATTTAAAACTCATTTTTTGACCATTTAGAAGAGGAGATCAAAGAGCATGGATTTCGAGGCAAAAGGCTGCACGCTTTTTGAGACAGTAAATTAATTCTTTAATGCGGGAACCATGAATTTTGCGAGAGGGCAAAATTTTCAACTTCTCAGAAATTAACAAATTTTATATGGATTTTACACCTCTCATCGCCACAAACACAATGGTGCTATCCATTTTTCAATCTGAGTTTTGCATCTTCCAGTGATTTCCATAATGCACGTGGAACCATGATTTCAGCAAAAACAGGGAGCGGAACCATGAGCCATGAAATTTTCCCACGGAGGTAAATTTTCACTTTGTCAGAATATGGTCAAGTTTATACCTATTTTTCATGGTGTTCTACAGGGATTCTAATGGTGAAGTCAGATTTGACATCTGAGCAGCGGATTTTCAGCTCATCCTTGAAACAAAATCTTTGAGGAATCCTGAGGAAATCTAAGAGATTCCTTGTGCTCTGAATTTTCAAATTCTCAGAATTTAGATTTTGGACAGTCATTTCAGCACTACTTGATGCCAAAAATCTAATGGTGTATTCATATTTTTCTTTCTCTCATTCCTTCTTTCAATCACTTTTCTAAGTGTCAGTGCATATGTTCATCTTCATGTGTGAATAGTCTTCTTCTTGTGATCAATGATGTGAGATTGATGTTTCAGCCAGCTTCAACACTTTGACAGCATTTGCTTCAGATGGCCCTTGGTTGTGAGGTATATGATTCGTCATGCCCATATACTTATTCTTTTTTCATTATGTTGTATAGATCCATGATTGATGATTGATGCAGGATCTTGTTATTTCATGTTGTCACGATTCCTTGCTTCATGTTATGCAGAATCTTTCTATGTGTTGTAATTTCTATCATAACTATTTATGGTATGCTTTGAGATCCCTTGTTGTATGTTGTTGGGATACTCTTGTTGTCATCATGCATGTTTTTTTCTTTAACATCCCTTTTGTGCAATGTTGGCGGGATGTGCACCATGCTTGTTGTTGTGTCATAGTGATATGAGTCTTTTGATTGAGAATTCTAGCTGTGGAACATCTCTTAGAGCCACTCTTGTGTGAGGGCATTCTTCTTTGTATGATCGAGACATCATCTCTGTGTACATCATCTTTATTGACAACACATAATGCAGCGGCCTACACCATATTGACATTGGGGCCTGGAGACGTAGTCCCTCCTAGACGAAAACCGTTATCAATGGCTTTTGTTTTCATGCACTGATGATTGTTATGTTCCTCTTCTTTATAGTATGCAGATGGATTCCTTAATGTTCCTTTAAAAGTAATTTTAACACATCACGAAAGTAAAAGGTCTTGGGAAGATCCTTCTTCACACTCGGACCTGGATCAAGTTTTATCTACGCGGTCTTTACGTGTATGTGAATTGCAGTGTGAACAATGGAACCTGTAGTGACAAAAAATAAAAGAGTAATGTACAAGACCATGGTCAACATTTCCAAGAGAGTGGAAATCATGTATGTCTACAAAATGAGACAGAGGTAAAGGAGCGATTATAGCTTCAGTTACAAGCCATAGAGAAGGCCATGGAAGAATTGAAGCAAAACAAACATAATCTTCAAATAGAGGACGATGAATTGAAGATGCATCTACATGAAGAGAAAGAGGAGAAACAAAGTTTGCTACGACAGCTGCAAGCAAAGGACGAGGCCTTGGAAAATCTTTAGCATGACTCATGTGAGGTAAAAAGTAGTTCTCCATCTTCATGTATGTTTCCTGATGATGATTTCGCTATGTTTGAAAATCGCACCATAGGAATTGGCTCCAAATTGTTGAAGAGAATGGGGTATGAAGGAAAATGCGTGAGCGTTAATGGTCAAGGCATTGTCAACCCCATCAAAGTAGAGGAATTACCCCATCAAGCAGGACTTGGGTATGTCAGGGAAGAAGTTGGAGAGTGCTCAAAGGTGTCAGATTCATTTGAGACATCGTCGAGGAAAGAGAATGATGGGAAAGCATCCCCATCATCCCATGGAAATTTCCATCATAGGGAGAGAGCTGAGGCAAGCTCTCATCGGCATGTTGACATCAGAAACAACAAAGGAAGGTATAATCGCTTTTGATCTTCGAATGTTCATTTTTTTAATGACCATGTTGTTAAAAATGAATGAAGACAAAGGCATTGAAAAACATGTACTTTTTGTGGTTTACCTAACCATACCTTTTCTATGTGTTGGAAAAGAATGGCAACACTCATGAGGTGTGAAAGGCCCTCTCAACAGCATGAAAAGAAATAGGTTAAGCAGATATGGAGGAAGAAAACCTACTGTAGTCATTGTGATAGAAATGGCCATCAAAGAGCCACTTGTTGGAAGCTCCATCCAGAGCAGTGCCTTAATGACAAAACGTCGGTGCATGAACTAGGAAGAGCAGTTGTTTGACAAGAAAAACCACCTCAAGGAGGTGACCTATTCACATTGATAAGTGAGAAATGGTTTTTAGACATGTCATTTCATGGTCATTCTTTTGTAAATCATTTGTTGCATTTTAAAGTGTAAAAGTGATGATGTGTTTACCATCACTTGGTCAGCAACAATGATGTCTGGTCATGTTTTGAGTCGTATTTTGAGTTGTATGTTAAAACTCTGAAAGTGATATTATGTTTATGTCACTTGTCAAAACGATCATGTTTGGCCTTATGAATGTAAATCATGTGTTGTAGTGATGATTTGTTTTCCATCCCTTTTTGAAGCAACCATGATGAGTTGGCCTTGTTGTCATATATGGAGTATTGCATCCATCTTGTTGTAAACTTGACCATCGAGGATGTGTTATATACTCGTGTCAAGTATGGGATGCTTGAGTCTTTAGTTTGGTCATGTCATTCAAAGAATGTCCTTTGCAAACAAAGTACTACAGGTTGCAGAGGGCATGTGTCGACTCATCATTCAAAGCTCTGAAGAACAAAGGTGAAGGAGATGGAAACGAGACCTTTTCAAGACACTTGCATTGCAAACATGGTATAGGGAAAGTTGTAGATTATTCTACATGCTTTTGGAGGACCAAAAGCTCCTTAGTGGGGAGGATTGATCAAAGTGGATCTTTAAGAACACACACAAGACAAAGAGGACTCAGGGATGCTCAAAAATCAAAGTCATAGGAATGACTTCGACCCAAGACCGGATCGTAAAGCTCATCTTCCTGATCACGGTGGCACAAACGGTTTGTCAATCCGAGCTCGTATGCAAAAAATAGAGCCCCTCAAAGATTGGTATGGTAGAGGAAAAATGGGGTCCACAGTGTGCCACATGGCATCCCAGTCAGCACGTGGGACCCACAAGGTAGCTTGACACTTGGCATTCCTCCAGTGGCCTTATAGACCTGGACAAGAGAAAAAAAAATCATTACTAAAAATCATACAACAAAAATTATTTTTAAAAT